>JYFJ02000410.1:0-168008 GCA_000934665.2 Catajapyx aquilonaris | reverse complement strand
GGTGGCGTCTTCTAACCACCTCATAAATCGTTCAATATGAGAGGGGAAAAATATCAGAAAATATTGTGCAAAATATGCCACCAGTTGTTGGTAGCAATAAATTATAATATATAGTAATCTCTAATATTATAAAACGCAATATTTGTTTGTTTGTTCAGGTTTGATAACCATGGCAACCTGTTTCCATGCCTATAGCATTTCATGTAAAGAACTGTTTAAAATAGCAGGAATCATCAACCGCGAAACCAAGCCATCTTGAGACAGTGATGGCTTCTGAAGTTGACAGCTGCGGTCTTTTTAAAGTTTATGGCCACTACTTTGGGAGTCCATGCATGGCCGCCTCAGGAACATTATTCTTCATCTTATATCTGAGGCGTTGCCAAGAAAAGTTTGGGACCTGACACGTATGGGCGTTGGCCTGACTCTTTTTATACCGCCCAAGGAACGAAAGAAGAAGAGACATTGTGTAATACACTTTTGGAGACTCTTAATGCTGAAGTTTCCAATCGTGACTTTGAATTTGAAAAAAATATATAGCTCATGTCATGCTGGGGGGTTCACACGGTAGTTTTTGTCGTTGGGTCACGGCTCACAGGTAATCATCAGCCAATCCGGTCACAGGCATAAGCCGACGGTCAGATGTAATTTCAGGTCATGCAACGCAAATGAAATAGTTCCGGACTATTTTTATTTTCTTGGAATGTACTCCCCCCCACCGACCTTCCTGTAACGTGTGGGGTATATACTCCATGTGTATGAAATTGAATTACTCCCCCTAACTTTCCAGGCGAAAGTGGATTCGTAGAAACTTGGGAAGGGCCGAATGCAGCTGAGAGTTTAATTTACACGTTTGTCATCAGCACCGGAGCGAAACCTCCTTTGAATCTCTTTCTCTTAATAGACTCTTCCTTTGAATTACCTGCTTTGGGGCGGTATGGGGCGAGAGAGGATGCTCAAACCTCTCTTTTTTATGTACAGGGTGTTTCATAATGGTTCTGGCTTAAACTGTATGATCACTTTTATGTAGAGGCGGGGTCATTTAAGGTATGAAGTCAATGAAAGGTTTGAGCAATCATATGTATAATTGGCTGTGCTTATGTATGTCCGGGATGAGCCATCAGCTAGATGCATGTATCATGAAATCGCGTGTTTATGAGTATATACAGGCACATAAATTCATGCTCCACTTGCGGAGGCTCAGGTCATCATGTATCAAATTGTCTCGAGTCTACACCTTTTCGTCCAGGGTTAGTCATCAGCAAGGTGAATGTAGTACCACTACCCACATGACCCTGAGAGTGGCCAGGTATGCGCCATCTATGTGAGGGATTGGGTACTGCTTGAACATCGCTACAAAAATCAGACCTTTTTTCCCCTTTTCTCCCCAATCCAGCCAACGGTACATGTCGTCATCCCACCCACTCCTTTTTTTCGGGTCATTGTCTCCAATCTCGTGTCGTCCTCGCTACACAACGGCCCTTGTTGGCCTGTGTTTCCGGGGGGATATTCCGGAGGGACCCTTGCAGCTTGTCCAACGACGCAATCATCCGGAGTTGGGGTGGTTGGAGAGAGAAAGAGAGAGAAGGTCCTATGCTTTTCGATCGGCAGCTTTTCTCAACAACAAAAATGGGTGGGGAGGGGAGAAAAGGTACAGTGTAGAGGGGAGGGAGAACTAGATTCTGAGGGAACCCATGAAAAGAGCGGCTTGTTAAGGCGTTTTCTTTGAAGGCTCGATCCACTTGAAACGGAAGCGGCGGAGGTTCTGGACTGTAACAGGCCTATTCCGCTTCTTCTTTTTTCATAGAAAGAGAGGGGGAATAGGTTTGGAAGCTCTAAGTGCTCTGTATAGGATTCCATACATTTTTAAAAACCGCTGGAATAGGATTGAACAGCATTGCGAATGATAGCTTCCCCCCTCCCCAAAACAGCCTGCAGTAAGAGCGTTGCTAAGTGCACAGGACGAACTGTAATTGCGCCCAGTATTTCATGATTAACTTCGAACAGTAGGCTAAAAATTTTCAATGAATTTTACTTTTAAAATTACACTTGATTTTTGGTTTTAAATATATCAAACTGTTACATTATGATATGAAAATAAATGACATTTTGTAAATAAAATAAAATAAAAAATATGAATAATGTCCAATGTGATTAAAATTAAATGAATGACATAATAATACCGTATATCAATTATTTATTCCGCATTTGATATTTTATTTATTTGAGTTGTAGTGTTGTAGTAATTAATTAATTAAGTAGTGTACTCCATACTCAGGTTATGAAACTGTTTAAAGAAATATTCAAATATAACATTGGTTTAGTGCCAAAAATTTCTAACCATAAATTTTACTTCGAACAACCAGAATAATAATTTTCACTAATATTTACCCGGTAATTATTTATTAAATTTAGGCGAACACTGCACTCTGCACAGTGAAATCACATCTCATTATTTTCAGGTAGGGAGACGGAGGGGCGACGCGGTAACGTGCGCGCCCACGAATGTTAAGGTCCCGTGTTCGATCCTAGCCCGGGGTCACCCCCTTCATCTCGTGCAGAGTTCAAGGTCACCTCTGGCTTCGTCTCGGGTGGTATTTCCTACAGACTCAACCACCCGGGGGAGCTCACTAAAAATGGCCACATGTCAGATGCACTGTACTTTCACATCCCCTTCTGTCATCCTGCCCGTGGGCCCGGGCGCTTCAATAATAGGATTCTCAGAATTGTACACCATCATAATAAAGGTCTGGCAAAAAAAACCCCTGTGGGGTTAGCCGAATACCCAATCAATTATTATTATTTTCAGGTATACAATATGACGTCAAATATCTATTTTTTGACAGACTACTGTCATGGCGACTCTTGGTTGTCGATCCACGGAATGGTTTTAAAATATAACCATATTTTTTTCCGACCCGTCCATATTATTTCCTTCAGCTCCAATCCACTTTGGTAGAAACGAGTGGAAACCGCCTGATAAGAGCATGGCATAGAAGTGGGATAAAAAACTATAGTCACCCACAAAAAACTCTCTCTTCTGGTCTTAAAATCCGGTCCCTAGTGATTGAGAACCCGGAGTAAAATAGCCTCCATCCATTGCTGAGAAATAGAAGCCTCCAAATTTCAGTGTCACATTTCCCAGCGGAACCATACCCATCATTTTAATAGAAAGTTGGGGAGGGTTGGAAGCTTGCAGTCTGTGCAACCTCACATTGCTTCAGAAAAGAACCGGGTTTTAAAAATATATATTCTCTAGAGCAACCTCGTTTTATTCGAATCGTAAGGCGTGTCCTGACTTATTCCTTATATTCACCTCCATGCAGTTTTTTTCTCCTAGTTTTTTTCAGGCTCTTACAAGTTAGATTTATGAATTCCGTTTTCAAGAGCTATATACCCTTCTTCCCAGGCCTCCTTTCCCTCAACTCTCACGAAAAATCATTTTCTGGCTGGATATTTATGGCGGCGGTGGTATCGGATCCGGCTTGATGGATGCCAGCCAACCCCCGGCATCATAGTAGTCCTCTTGGAAAATGAGATTGAAGCGACGGGACGCACACAAAACGTTTTGACGTTTTTTGTACTTTTCTGGCCGAAACCAGTACAGTTAAACGTGCACGAAAAACTTGACAAAACTGTCCACGAAGTATCATAACCTTCACATAGATGGTGCATCCTCCCTCTCTGCACACTGCTGCCCCCTCAGGGTCAAGTGAGGGGCAGTGGTACTACATGAACCTAGAGTCTGACTATTCAGCCTAGACATACAGAGGTACAAATGGTACTAAATATTCAGGCAAAAACCTAGCAAATTTTGCACCCTAGGAAAACAGTTTATTCAATATCAAATTCCCAATATTATTTTACAGTTTATTTATTAGCGGTAATTTTTCCGGTCATAAAAGTATCATGAAGACTTATACTGCAGTAAGCAGCTTACTGTATAGTTTCAATATATTGATAACTACAATGCGGATTAATGGTTTCCGATACATGAATCATCGGGCACAATATATCCACTCTCGACTTTTAAATTTTTGAAGCAGAGATTTTTCTTCTGCTAGTTGAATCTACTGCAGGCTATACACGTGAATGATTCAATGGAGACACCGATATATTATGTTACATTATTAATTATTTTTACATGTTATCTGATTAGTTTGAGTGTTAGAATATGGTTGTTAAAATAATATTCACACAATAATTTCTCCACTGAGGAGTTAATTAGAAGAAAAGGTGAGAAAATTAATCAAAATATTATTGGCTAGATCGTTAGAAAGTAACAAGAACTGTAGTGCATTACTTTGATCCAAGACCGTAATGAGAGTCAAATGCACTGCATTTCACTTTCAGTTATAGGTCAACCTTCCAAAACATAGAAACCGCCCAGATTATATCTGAAGTAAGGATTTTGTAATGTTGCATTAAATTTCCCAATTTACCTGGCCCCGCATTGCTCTTAATCCACTTACGCCGTTGATTCATTTAAAAGCTCTGACCCAGCCTAATTTACTAATGATCAATGTCCATAATCTAGTGAAAATTCCACAATCCCTAACAACTTCACTGCATCCAGCCCTGTAATGCAATACTTGAACTGTACCGAGCACCATACTGAGGGTCACTTTTATTTCCTCCCAATGAAATACCCAGGTCACGACCCAGTAATTCCATGGGATTGGACATCTCCACGTCTAGTCACTAATAAGGGCCATCCCCCTCCCCCCTTTATTACGTTAATGCTAACAAGCCTAGGCAAATTAAGTGCAGTTTCAATTACCTGGCGTGCACTGCACACTGTGTGTTCAGGTTGATGCATCTGGCGCTTCAGGGCGCTTTAAAAGTCAGCAGACTTGCTTGCTTATTCAATAGGTTTGCATGAAATATACCCGGAGGACATACAACACCGGTTTATGGATATTTTTGGGGGACAAGTTTTTGGAAGTTTAGAGTTTGTTGCGTGGGATACACTCAAGGAGCCTGAATTGGTGTGGAACATTAAATATTTCACCAACTTATTACACAGCCTGCATTTATTACATGTTGCAATCAAGTCTAATGTAAAGTTCATATTAACCAGTTAAATAGTGTAGGTTTAGAACCGCAAAAAAAAGTCGGTCGTGAACAGCTTTTCCACAAGTCCACTCCATATTTTGGAAAAGCTAATTCTCGAAACACAAAATGAGTGCTATTCCACTCTATTGGAAAGCGCCCCCCCCCCCCCCCCCNGGCTCAAATTCAGGATTAGCGGAGAAAAAGTGGGGAGGGGAGGAGAAAAAAAAATTTGCAGTGCTGCTGGGGGGGAGGGGGCTCTATGCCATTTGTGACCGAAATTGTAATGATTTGCAATATTCCTATCGGCATTTTCAAAGTTAAAACCCGAAGGGCACTTGCAGGCCTGCAAAACGGGCCTGTTTTTGAACTTTTGAACTTGCAGGCCTGTGCAGGCCTTTTACTGTAAGGGCTGGCCGAAAATCGCACAGTAACATTTTTATTGACGCTAAAAGAACGGTTACTTCGGTTGTCTTCAGTAGCAGCGATTGTTGTTAACATTTGTGTAAATGCAACAATAAATGAGCATTAGCATTACAGAGGACATTACAAAGGTGAACCTTCCGGTAAATATATATATATTTAGTCAAATAACAAAATTGATACTAATCACTGCTACTTGTGGATATCAGTAGGAATCACTGCTACTTTTGGATATCGGTTGAGTCAATGCTTCTATTGAATTTTAGTAGTTATCACTGTTACTTTGGGATGGAATTACTGCTTCCTTTGAATTTCAGTAGAATCACTCCAATGTTTGGATATCACTAGAATCACTCCAATGTTTGGATATCACTAGAATCACTCCAATGTTTGGATATCACTAGAATCACTCCAATGTTTGGATATCACTAGAATCACTCCAATGTTTGAATATCACTAGAATCACTCCAATGTTTGGATATCACTAGAATCACTCCAATGTTTGGATATCACTAGAATCACTCCAATGTTTGGATATCACTAGAATCACTCCAATGTTTGGATATCACTAGAATCACTGCTACTTTCGGATATTATTCGAAATCCCTGCTACTTATGTCGTAGCGGTTAGAATATGTTTTAGTATAGTAATAGGCTTAATCAATGTCGGTAAAAAATCACCAGGGCTTCTAGAGTCCTATAACTCTTGATAGTATTATTTTACAAAATATTTGGTTCTACACGCCGCCTAACTTTTTCCATCAGGAGTACATCCAGGAGTTGTGAAACTCCATAATGGGACTGTACAGGAGCTGGGGTTTTGGTGTGTGTCTGAGCGGTTTGGCGCTGAGGTTTGAACAACGATTACTGACGACTTCACTCCATCATCCCAACGTTCCCGTGGCTTTAACCCCTAAAACCACCGGCTTCCTTGGTCAGACTCGCCTGCTAGGCAAAATTGCGGCAACTTAGGTTCTCCACACACTCTCTCCCCTCTCTAGCCCTCTCATAAAGCGATGCGTCCGCAAATATCTCAACCCAAAACCATAAAAGCCCATCGTCTTAGTCAGGTAGCCTCCAAGTTTATTAAGTGTAATCACGTTTGCTTTTAATTTTACTAAATGTTAATTTTTGATAGAGGGTATGACCACATGTAAAATAAATAATGACGTAGCTTACTTGGTAAAAAATTCGATTTTTTTTGCAAAGTTCAGGTAAGTTATCCTTCCCTCTGAATAAATTTTCTGGAGTCTTGGACCCCCTGCAGCCATCCCATAATTGAATCTCTGGCCGAGTCCTAAGATCCTCTGCATGAATATGGAAGGCTAAGCAACTTATGCCTAATGCAATGCGTCTCTGTTTGTTATTAAGGAGGCAAAGGGGGTGGAAGGGGGTCGGTATAGGATAAAGGAAAGAGGGGGGGGGGGGGNNGGGGGGGGGGGGGAGGTTCCAAACAGAGCGAGACAACCAATTAGACAAACTCCAGGGAGGAACGGTGCATTAACCTGCAACGTTGAGAGGACTTGGGGAGCGGGGTGTAGATAGATAGATATAGAGGAAGGGGGAGAGAGGGAAGGACCAGCAGAATTAATTGCATCATGCTCGACGAAAAAGGCTCCCAATAGAGTCCTTCGTTTCAAGCCCTCCCTTTCCCAATCCTCCTCTTGGAAATTTGCTTCCCAGGACGCAAACCGCGGGTTGCCTTATTGCATAATAATGAACATGTGCTGCTGACTATACCTACCCAAACCTTGGACAAACTGCCTGTACACGTAGTACCATATCCCTCACACAGATTGCGCATTACTATAGCTGGACAAACAAAAGCACAGACGCCAATCCTAAAATGTGGAGTGAATTATTTCAGCGTAAATATTACCTGTATTAGTAGCTTTGACTAGCAGGTTTAATAACCTCTTCAAATCTAGTATGTACCTAGTTGTTAATTAGCATTATATTATAGATTAATTGCATCAATTAGTTGTACAGAGTACATGAGTCAAGTGCGTATTAAATTTTTCCATTGTAAATAGCGCACTTCTGCACTCCAAATATTCGAACAGGGCAGGATTAAACGTGCTGTAATACATGGGGACAAAAAAAAAGGTGTAATGGAAAGAGCGCATATAACAGACTAATTAATTAATTATTGATTGTTCAAGTGTTGGGCTGTGAAAGAGTATTAAAATGGGCTTGTTGCATATTATTTTGCGTATTGCAATTAACGGCATTAACCGCCGGTTAACTGCACTCGATGGTCGGTTGGTGGGTATAGGACTAATACGAGTATATGAATGGCCATAAAGTGACCAATACTTTTCAGCGATTTCCGATTCAACCATGGGTGCATTTTTCACAGCCATTAAAAATAATGTTTGGCCCGCGGTAACTACCCTGCAAATTAAACCACTTACTCACCTCGAACTACTAGCTCGTAATTGCTTCAAAAAAAATTAACACACGATCGTTTAACTCTCGCCCTTCTAATATTTTAAAAATATATAGAGTACCAAAACTTGTCAACACTGTCCGGCCCCAATTTGGACGTAGTAGCCTACACGAAATGCCACTTCCAGGTGGCGCGCTTCCTATCTGGACACTACTGCTGCTCTCATGGAGCAAGTGGTACTACATGCACGTTGGTGATGAGTCACCGCGCGGACAAAGCCCACCAGCACCTGTCTGTCTCTGACCACTATAGAGAGTGAACCTGTTGTGACCTATCATTATCGAAGGGGGAAAAGTGATAACATCTATGGTAATTACATGCACCTAGGTGATGAGTCAACGCGTCTTTGCGGACAGTGACATCTAGGGAAGTATATGATTGGCTGTAGTCTGTGCCTCTGTTTGTCCGGGGTGAGAGTGGCGCCATCTATTAATGTAGTAATTTCGGCAAGTTTTGGCAAGCGGTTGAGTAGTCTGAAATATTAACAGGCCATGTCTCTGGTCATAGCAGGAATTAATCGCGGTTACACCTGGAAACCCCCAATAAGAAAGTCCAGCTGGCCCTAGTTTTCTACAGGGTATACCAAGGGTGTAATTCCCCGCAGTTGGCGAGGAGGGGCCTGGCATCGAGCGATTTCTACCCCCCCACCCTCCTACTACCTACCTACCACCACCCAGCTTTCCATCTGTGTCAAAGGGCAGAATGGCCCTTTGGGTGCCGGGCAATGAAGCGCCGTCACGTAACTTCCGGCGATTTCCTTCCAAAGTGCCAACGGCGTTGCTGCTATCGCGCCGAGTAGGGCCTCTCTCACCCCCTCCCCCCGACCTACCACCACCACCACCCCGGGCCAAAAAGCCGCATGCAACTAACCCCCTACCCCCTACCATACAATGCTTTTCCGCTAGGAAATTATCCTTAGCGTAATAAGAGAGGGAAATGGCCAATGAACTCGGGAGATGCAGAGAGCATTGTGTTTTAGGCTAAGCTTAGGGCCTCCACTAGAGAAAAATGGGGGGCACGAATGTAAACAACATAACTACTAATTATTAACAAAACGATATTAATTAAGTTCTTGTTATTAATATTGTTTGTTGCCACCAATAACATTTAAAAAATAATATGACTTACCCTATAATAAGTGTATAGGACACTTGTAGGCCTACATACGTATGTCACATTATTAGTATGTTATTGTGTCAGTTCTTCATTGGTTCCTTACAAATATTCATAAATTAACCGTAAAATAATTCAGGCATATGTGCGGGTTAATCAGAATATGTGAAAATATCTGATCCAACAACTTGATTCGAGTGTAAGTAATTTTATTAGCAAGCTCGTGTATCTTCTTTCAGAAAAGTACAAAGTTTTCGTTTACTCCACACTAACCTGCACACAAATTTTTTTAAAGCATCAGGTAAAAAAAAAAAAACTGTAGGAAAGTCCCCAAACTCCAAAATTGACGGAACCTCATGAGCACTGGGGCACTAATTGCTAATGAAACTGACATTCGCTTCCCCTACCAGTACACGTTGATTAAATTAATTTCTTGCAAATGGCTAAGCATATCTCATCCAATTAGCCGCCTAAAAGTGAAGCGACGGGAAAAGTTTTTGAGTCCCTCGAAAAATTATTTTTTCAAACTCTCCACCCCCCTAACCCCCCACAGCATTCCTTTTTCGCTGACTAACGTAAACACGAATCACTCTTGGATGAAGTGATGAGATTATCCTCGCACGACATCATCCTACCCCCCAGTTTTCAAAAACTACTTTTAAATCTATCCTTATAAATTATTTGTTATATCAGTCATTTCATTATTATAAATAATTATTTGTTATATCAGTCATTTCATTATTATAAATAATTATTTGTTATATCAGTCATTTCATTATTATAAATAATTATTTGTTATATCAGTCATTTCATTATTATAAATAATTATTTGTTATATCAGTCATTTCATTATTATAAATAATTATTTGTTATATCAGTCATTTCATTATAAATTATATTTTGTTGCAGAAGTTACATTATATCATTTAACAGTTACCGATATATCATTATTTTGCTTAACAATTATAACATTTGTTAGTTATGATAACATTTATTAAGAGTTTTTCATTATGAAATTTGTTACATCAGTTATTTCGATATGAAATTTCTTATATCAGATATTTCGATATGAAATTTCTTATATCAGTTATTTCGATATGAAATTTGTTAGAACAGTTATATAAGCATATTATTTTAACAGTTATAGCAGTTTTAACAGAACTTTATAATATTTTCCTTAATAGTTATGTAGTTATAATATTTGTTCCACAGTTATATACAGTAGTTACAATATTAATTTTGTTCAATAGTTATGCAGTTATAATATTTTTTGTTCAACAGTTGTGTAGTTATATTTGTTCAACAGTTGTGTAGTTCTAATATTTGTTCAACAGTTGTGTAGTCATAATATTTGTTCATCAGTTGTGTAGTTATAATAATATTTGTTCAAGAGTTATGCCATTAGTATCTCCTTAAAGTGTAGTTTGATCCGATCCTTGCCTTGGCCTGGTTAAAGGAGAGTTAGACTAATGCCATGAGGAAGAGGACTGCGGTGCGTCGTGAAAGCTGTCTCTGTGGAGAGGTATAGGGCTATGGGATGCTGTGGGGGCAGAGATGGTGGGGGTCTCCTCCCCCGAAACGGAGATGCAAAGTGCCACCAACCGTCAGCTCCAATTAAACGCTGTCAGCCGCAATCTGCTGCATGCCACTGATGCACCACTAAGTCCTTTGCCTGATGCTTGGGGAACATCTTACTTCATCCAGGCTCAGAGGGAGGGGCTCTCTCCGGGTAAATATATACGCCCCCACGTGGAAATCCGGGACGGGAAAGATAGAGAGAGAGCTCGAGAGAAGCACGAGCCGGCCCAGAGATGGCAGCAGGAGTCATGCTGCGAAGAGTGCGCCATCTATGTGAGTCACATAGTACTACGTGGCAGGTCCGGGCAGCGTTGCCAAGTTTTGGCCGATAAATGCGTCGATTTTCTATCCAGCCTCAGATTATACGACTGGGTGTTACCGGGGAGTGGTGGGAATGAACGCTTGAGTCTTGAAAAGGAAAGAGGCCATAGATTTTGTGGAGTTAGGGCCTCAGATGATAAGAACGGATGGTGGAAAAGAGTATCAGAGTGTATATATAGAGGGAGACCCACTTGAGGAGGACAGACACGTCTCATCCCGGAGGCTTTATGAAACGAAAGAATCAATTTCGTCCGGGGCGACGTCCATTTCGTCCACGCCAGAAGGCAACGGTCCGCTTTGTTTTGACATCAAATTCCGAGCAAGCAGGTCCAAAGAATCTCCTTTTCAACTCTGCACGTGGAACACCTTACATATTTCTCTCGTTCCAAGGAGTTGGCACCATGGAATTGCTCAGTCTGCGTCACATTTGCAACCTTGGAGTGAGCCTAACGAGGTGAATTAAATATAACATACTGATATTAAAATAGATCTCACGACGCGCATTCAGTATCATGTAGGCTATACGCGAGGAGCATCTGTATATACAAGATAATATGGAGAGTACACTTTAAAAAATTAAGTATTAATATATTATAATAAATACTGCATCAAAAATGTAAGTTATAATATACAGTGAAATCTCCATCGTTTCCCTGATCCATCGTTTTTTCAGGGATTCCGGCAAAAAAAAAAGATGAATCGCGGTTTCACTGTAATAAATAAAAGTAAATTATCAACTAATGCAACGAATATAAATATCCATATAACGAAATAGATGTATGCCCTAAAATAAATAAACAAATAATAATACAATTTTTGAAGTATACAGAATGTGCTTTACAAGTTGGCAATAAGATCTGTATTTACCAAATACCGTAGTTGAACGGTTCCGGAATGGGTTCAGTTTCCTCGATGCTGTTTACGTTAGTGATTCAAAGTACAATAATTGCGTCGTTTAGTTACTCCTGCATTCATCTGGTTTTACTGGAGCCGGCGACATGGCCCAAATACCTACCAAAAGCGCGTACGCCACCATGAATATGGATTAAAATTCGATCAAAGCGGAGGGTATACTGGGAAGGGTGAGGACAGACCTGCAGTGTGTACACCACAACGGTGGCAAACATCGTCAACTGCATCAAACACTATCGAATTATTTCCTAAAGAATTCATGAGCACCTGTCCTGCCTGGGAATGACAAATTGACGTCGGAATGTTCCAGACGTGGCTCTGAACTGCCTTCAAAGAGAATGCTGTAGTACTGAGGCCTGACAGACGGCATGTATGAGGCCGGAATAATTATTGTCAACATACTAGGATGGTGCATTGACCTAAATGCACTGTTCAAGAGAAGGACTCGAGTAAAGTAGTTGTAGACTTGTTACTCCCAGAGGGAAAGGGTTTTGATATAAGATTCAAAGATGATCCTTTAAGCAGCCAAAGGCGTACATTCCCATGGGATAAACAATACGGCGCGGCGGTATACTTTGATAAAAATACTTTAGATTACTTCAGGTTATTTTATACCGTACACATTTGATGCTGAGCAGGTTTTTTATATAGTTTTCGCATTATAATTAAGAAAATGTCAGTCTTTTATTTTGATTATAATTTGATCTGATTCTATATTTTTCTAATAATGTAGTATAATCTACTTTTAAAGCAAATATTGCACTCTATAATAAGTTAGAAAGTAGCTAAATGATCAAAAAACTAATACAGTAGGTGACAAAACCTGTAGAAGTCATATGCAAGTCAGTGAATACATATTGTCGTCTTCTGTGCATATATGTTTAAAACTTACAATTAAGTTTAATACAGAACCTCTGCATACGTGTAAAATGTACAGTTTGTATCATTATTATATTTATTCAATAATTTCTACATGTCATCATCCGATTAAATTTTCCATTCGTTAACGAGTGCAAATGAAAATTAGTAATCGCAATTAAAACAATTTTACGAGCTAACTTTTACAAACCTATATTATTATCATCACCATTGTTATTGTTGTTGTTAATGCTAATAACAGCGTTCGATCATAACAATGTAAGCTATTTTACCTATGATAACTGAGCTATAGCTTCAATTAAAGATTTCCACAGGATTTCTCCTGACAAAATTTATCCAAATTTTTAATTAACTTATACTTTAGGCCGAAAAGAAAACCCCGGTATCCCTGTAACACTGATAACATGGTAATTCATTGATGCCGCTGTTTGGAATAAGATGTGTGCAGAGGCCCTTTATTTGAGAAGCAGCGTCGGACCGAGGGCCGAAAAAGCCGGGCCAGGAAAAAAAAATGATAAAAAAAGATGGCAATGTTATGGTAATCGGTAGAGCTTATCAAGTTTTTCCAGTCGGTGCAAAGCTGTTGTGCTTCCGCCCTTATTATAGTCGGAAGGAGTTCGCCATCACGCCCAAACAGGGTTCCAATAGAATCAGGGGAAAAAAGGACCATATAGAGGGTGGTGGTCCTGTGGGCTTTTAAAATTAACAAAAACCAGAGGCGATGGACACTTATTGGCAAAGTTTTTGGGGAGCTTGGGAGGAAAAGGAATCAAAGTGGATCCGGCCAATTGGGGAAAAGCATTTCCTCTCCAACCCTTAGAGGAATGCTTCAAGCTTCTTTTTTTTCGTTCTTTGATCACGAAACTGGTTGGAAGATCAGGCGAAATCGTTGCCAACTTTTCATAACGAAATGCACCAGTTGCGCTTAGCAACGTGAAATCAACCTGAATTTCTCAGAACTACAGACGAATTTTTTTCCCAGCTCAACCAAGTGCGCACCTACATTTGCGCAGCTCCATTGTTATGACAACAACTTTGCCTCAGAGGCTTGGCAATGTTGCAAACGTCGGCCATTTTTCCCTCAAGCGTAGAGTTGGAAATAAATGCAACGCTTATGTAGTACTGTACACCCATTTGCCAGCTATCATTGTTAATACCAACCGTGCACCCTGCGCTAACTTTGGTGCGCACTCGGTTGCGCTCGTAAAAAAACTCATATATAAGAAAAAACTGGGCATGAAACACAGTTAGTGTTTTTGTGTTTCTCAAAGTAATTTCACGGGCACTCTCTCCTATTCTCACCTATTCTCTCTGAAAAACCGCCAGCTCCATCTCGTCTGGGAGAGGTTACATTGCCTGTTGGGAAAATACGCACGTGTTACGTTCAGGGTGAAGGAAGGGGTTTGGACCACACCCAATCAAAGGCAGACTTGGCGAGACAAGAGGAGGAGCGCCTTGTATTACCCTCTCTCTCTCTCTCTTTTTTGCAAGCCTTCCCATGCAGATTTGGATGGTGTCAAGGCGACCATTTGTCACTAGTAGCGCCTTGTGTCTACCCCTTTCCTCTCAGAAGCACCACCTGACTCCACCTACCACTTTGGCTTCATGGGACGCTGCATTTCAACCCCCCGACCTTAATCTGACGGAAGAGAGAGAATTAATTTGCCACCCAGAAAACCCTTGGTTTATACCAACACGGCTTATATCAGACAGACACAATTCGATATCCGGAATGGCATCCATTTTGACACGTTTGTTTGCATGGTTGCAAGTAGAAGCGCATCAACATGAAGTGCATTATCTTTTCGGAGACAAGTTACATATGGCACTTTCGTTGCGCTTCCTTTCAAAGCAGGTATGCTGCCTTGTACTTTGTTGCTGCAAACCGGTTGAAGCGATTGTAAATGATGGCTCAACGGAGAGAGGTATCTCAACACGCATTATCACAAGTTACACGGCAGAAATGGAGCACTCTATACTTTGCGCTCCTTCCTGACACTTTTAACTGGTGGCATGTAACTTGGCTCCCATGGCCCTTACTGTAAGCGTGGTAAAACATGTCATTGCCCTGTCAACAAAGGGCAAATTTTTTGTGTCATCGTCCCCACGACCGAGGTTTAAATGTAAAACAACCCTCGGAACCACGAACAATATAAACGGATGACCATCATCATCAGATTTAATTCTAGGAGTGGTGGTTGACCTGCGGTGTTTATGGTGTGTCGCTGCTCATTCGAGGTCAGGTGCCCGTGACCATAAAAACAAAGTTGGGGAAAACCTCCAATTAGTGCAAAACTCATTCTGTTGACTAGCTGACTGGTGCTGTCAATACTTGCACGGCCGTGTTGTCCTTTTGTCCTCTCACCGCACGTGGTTGTCCGTAACATTTGCATCAGTCGGATTAGCGATCATGAAGGGACAACAACGGTGGGGAGGGCAACAACACTTGTGTTGTTGCTTCACCAAAAATCGCCATATTTTTCCAGAGGTCGTGCTTACATCCAGATTCACATTTTTCGCATGCCAAATATTCCCGCGATCCCCTATAGCATTGGCCGCAACTGATGAGGATACCGGATGGGTTTGAATGCGGTTTAGGGGACGCAGCTACTATATGGATGGAAGGTCCATCGGTTTATCCGAAATTTAGGCAGCCGGAGCAAATTTCATAACGCGCCTTAATGATCATCATACCCAGGCTCAAACATGACCGCTCTCGCCTCATCACGTTATCAGAGCTGACCTTTTTACCATTATGCGGATGCAATCAGTGCACACCCATTTCCTTCATATCCCTGCCAAAAAAAAGTCGGACTGCCCACGTAGTACCATGTCGCTCACACATATGACGGATCCTATCCTAACCTTAACGGTTAAGGTTACGATCGGTTAGGTAAAGGTTAGGATTGGTTAAGTTAGGGTCAGGTTAGGTTAACTCTTAACCTATCCTAACCATATGGCTCACTTAGATGACGAATCCTAACCTAAACTAACCAAATCGTAACGGTTAGATTATGGGCGGTTATAGGTAAAGGTTAGTGTCGGTTAGGGTTAGGATACGTTATGAAAGGTTAGTTTAACGACTAACCTATCCTACTAAAAGCTTAACCTAACCTAATCGATCCCACAGTGCTGCCACCCTCAGGGTCGTGCGAGGGGTGGTGGTATACAGTACTAAGCTTAGCTGAGAGAGATGATGATTCACCCGGACAAACAGAGACACAGACTCAATTGAGTAGAAAGCTCTGGCGACATGTTTCTGAACAGGTCCGGCCCAACCATCACCGTGTAATGACCGGTCCGGAAAATTTCATTATCGATACGTAACGACGCAAATGATTGATGGTCAGGACGGCTGTCAATCTTACTCCCCAATATTTGCATTTTAAAAAAGAAGGCCCATCATGAATAACCCGACTGGAACGAGTAATGGATTATAGTGAGTGAAGGCAACTGATTTAGTGGAACCTCAAAAGGAAACATGTAATTTTCCGCAGTGGTGAGCATCACATGTGCGGTAAATAAAAGTCCGGGGCTTTTCAAAACCTCATTAGCACATGCTGGCTGAACTGTCGAGATCCGGCTCCCCGATGCAGGGTATGGTATGGGGAATAGGGGAGAGGGAAGAGGGAGGGGGGGGAGAAGGTGTAAACAGCTAATTTTCGCACTTGCAGATTGCAATCTGCTTCATCCGTGCATAACATGTGGGCGGGATGAAATGACACTTGAAAATGTGCAAGCAGACCTCTAATATGCCGTAAGGATCATCTAAATGTGGCAAGCCCGCATATTTTGGCAACACCGCCTTTTAACCGACAGTTATAAGGATAAACAGCCGTTTAACTTCGTTTTTTTTCCAGAAAATATTTCCCAGCTAGATATGAACCAGAAAACCGTGTCGTTTCTTTTTGCCTATTGAACAATACATTTTTCTGGTTCAACATTTTTTAAGCCACCGATCAAGGTCTAGTGTAAGGCCAGGTTTCCGGTCGAAAAAGAGCCAGAAAAGTATGCTATTTCTAGTTGTCTGTTGAATGAGACACTTTCCTGACTATTTTCCAACAGAAAAATGTTTTCTGGAGTTGGTGCAACCGGGCCGTAAACTTCAATTTTATAGTGGCCCTAATGGGAAAATCGCGCGATACAAAACTCATAGTTAACTTTTAAAACACAGCTGGTATTTTTTTGATATTTTCCGGTATTATGTCTGTAGCTGGCGATGGAAGTGTCGTACGCTGTATCTGCTGCCAAGATCATACAAAAAGTGAACCGCCTGACGCAGTAATTTACCCTAATAGTAAGACGATTAAGCATTCGGGTTTTTCCCACAAGCTTATCGACAGATATCTGGCCCGTTTTTCCAGGAACACTTTGTACATATCCAACATAATGAATTCACTCCCCTCAAGTAACATATGGCGCATTTAGAGAGAAGAAGTGAGATGTGGGGAGGGAGAGGAGAGTTTGAAATGAACCGATCCGATAGTCCCATAGCTCCTGGTCTAGCTCATGTCATCCGATAGCATCTCCTTTTCCATCAAGGCGTCAGGAAAAAGGGGCGATTTTCCGGATGGAGCTTGCTGATTCCACGCTCTTTCCAAAGAGAGAGAGACTCTCTTATCGCAGTGTCTAACCATGGGACTTCCTTCACTTTGCTTTTGTGCGGCCCTCCCCCCCGTTTGAAAACCGCTCTCTTGAAAATGCCAATTAATGTCTCTTTACCTGAGACGCCTGCTGTCTCCGTTTCAATTAAAACGGAGGAGGTGAAAATCAATGGGGTGAAGCGGAGTGTGTACACATCTCGAGGGACTGAGAAAGTTGGGAGCCGATAGTTTTAGAGCCAGAAGTACCATTGATACTGTCAATGGCAAAGCAATGTTTCGAAATTGATTGGCTTCTGTTTCTAGGCGGCAAAGGCTGCAATTTGCACGTTTAATACAGTGTTCTCATGCAAGAAATGGCTGAACACTGCCTTTTAAAATCATATATTGGGATAGATCTGTGACTCTGTTTGTCTGCAGCGAGTCAGCACAGATGCGCCACTATGTGAGACATAGTACTACGTCTACAGTGGCGGGAAGGGCAGCGTTGCCAGGTGGTTCACTTTAGTTACATTTTTCTGCGAAGGCAATTGACAAAACAACATTAATTTTCGTATTAAAATTTTACAAAGTTATTAATTTTTGAACCCATTCTTATCATAAATAACCCCCTTAAACTGTAGTCTGTACTGTTACGGTGACACTATCGGTCACATTATACTCTCTGGATTACAGTTCAGAACTTTTGCGAGAGGAAGTAGATAACACCGATACGAAGATAGTAGTCGATAGCAACATTATTTTGGCCATCGATTGCTATAAAATAGTACCTAAAATCCAGTTGCATTGTACCGAAGAATTATCAGGTGTATAGATGTTAATATTGAAATCCTATTAATCCGCCTAAGAACTTCTAAAAGTACTATTAAACACATCCCTTTAATATTATGAAATATAAGGCTTAAAGCAGTATTCGATTTTTGCTGTTTAAAATTATCAGCAATTAAAACAATGTGCGCAAAAATTCGGTTTATTTGGTGTTTTTTTTTTCTTTTCGGCCCAGTCTTCAAGTGAAAAAGTTTATCCTGTCAGCCTAGCAACCCTTCCAACAAAAGAGGCTGAAGGGTTGCCCTGAATAGTCAGGATAAACTCTCGGGTTATCCGCAGAATAACATTATAGCCTACTGTAAACCTGCTACGTAAGCGACATACATGCGTTAAATAACACCAGCAGGATTCCGTAGTAACAAATTAGTCCAAAACAAGTCGGACAGAAAATTAGCGTTATAATCGCACTGTCATTTCCATTTTGACGCCACTACATATACGCGAGTACGGAAGTTCCTCACGTACCAAGTACCGGCAGAAGTAATTAACAATTGATATGATTGTCCACACCCCATTCGTTCAAACCAATTAACACTGCCATAACAAATGCCCGCCATTTGGTGATGTCCTCCCACTAATGAGTGCTAAACCTAGTAGTGATCCCCAATTAATTAGTTGACATCGGTTCATCAAAATGGTGACACTTTAGTGTCTGTTAGGTAATGTTTTTGGCACTAAGCGGAAGTTATTTTCGAACATTTATTTTTAGTAGCTATGAGAAGTATTAACTCCCTAAATTGATTTTATGCCAATTGTTCCAATACGCCAATCCTAACCTATCATTAATATTGCAATTAAGAGTCATCCATTGCGGTCTAATAGTAGCACTCAATACTTCTCCTAAACATAACTGCTTATGAGTAAGTAACTTAGCCAAAAATGGCTTAGATTTTATTTGAAACAAAGTGTTAAAAGCTAATATTTCTGAATAGCGATCCAAGTTCACCATTTTATACAATATTATACCTTATCTTATAACATTGTGTAAAATGGTGAACTTTTATCGCTAGTCATCAAAATATTAGTGTTCAACACTTTGTTCCAAATAAAATGCAATCCATTTTTTGGCTTAGGTGCTTACTTTTAAGCAGTTATGTTTAGGAGAAGTTCGCGGAATTATCTTTTTCAAGGTGCAACAGGTCACTAGCACTCTTAACAGAGGTAGCAGCGATTATTATTAGTTAAAAACACCTTATGTATACCGGCAGTACAAAATGCCCGAAATAACATGTTTCAGGTCAATGTTACTTTCAACCAGCAATATCAGCGAGCACGATTAGATTAAACATGCTTCCAGAAATAGCGTGAAATTGAGCTAAAAATAATATGTTTCAGTTCACTGTTATTTTCGACTATCAGTATAGCAGCGATCACTAATAGTTTATAAGGCTATCCGAAATAGCTTGCGCATTTTTGGCACCAAAGTTGCAAAAACCGATGCCAAAAGACACAACGACGATGCCCCCATTGACACCCACCATTAAGCTGACATCTTTGTGAAAGGTAATCAAGGCTGGTATGACACACCGACATGATTTATGACCCTTCCCTCCCTACCCACACCTCCTCCCTCCCCAAAAAATATTAATAATGCCATGCTAGACCCGTCACGGAAGTGGGACGTGGGGTGAAGCGCTAATATTCCTCCCCCCTCCAAAAAAAACGAACTTTGTTTGGCAATAAACTAGTGCAAAAATAAACACGACCTAGCCCCTCCCATCGGTGTTACATGAACGTGAACACCGATTTTGATCACGTACTCCAAGGACTGGGGGGACACCGACACGTGAGAGGAATAAATCACAGGATTGGTCCCTCAAAAAAAAAAAAAAAATCTGCCTTTTCTTCCTCCAACTAATTTTTGCAGGGAAAAATTTCACCGACGCATAAAAGAAGTCGTTTGCATCCTAATTAGTCTATTATATTGGAAGGCCGCAGCCGGTTGGCAACGCTGCTGATGTAGTCTTGTGAAAATGTAAAAGTTCTTTCAAAAGGGGATGGGGGGGGGGGGAGGTAGACATTAATGTCAGCACTGTCGTTAAGATCATCAATTTTTGAGGCAAAAAAATTTAACGGTCGAGTCATGGCCACAGTTTTTCCATTTTATTCGCCAATTTTGCCCTTGGACTAATAAGAGGGGCTCAATGCTTGAGCCATCTGCAATTGAAATTAGGTTTTTCAGTTTTGAATACTGTAATTACAAGTTCAAATCAAGAACATGTTCTTGGACAATTATTTGAATCACCCTGCATAATTCAATTTTACATATTATTTATAAAATTATGCTAGGATATAATAAATACCGTATTTTGTTATATTAGTGAAATCACTGCCAAAATTGGGCTCTCGGACCTTGTCCACGTAGTACCTATCTCTCACATAGATGACGGTTCTTAACCCGTATCTTACTTAACTTATATCAGGTTAGATTAGGTTAGGTTAGGTTAGATTAGGTTAGATTAGGTTAGATTAGGTTAGGTTAGGTTAGGTTAGGTTAGATTAAGTTAGGTTAGGTTAGGTTAGATTAGGTTAGATTAGGTTAGGTTAGATTAAGTTAAACTAATCTAACCTGACCTAATCGAACCTACACTACTGCCACTCTCAGATTCGTGCCAGGGATATTGGTACTACATGCACATTGCACAGCTGAGAAAAAATTTCGTGTAAATTTCCGACTCAGAGGTGTGTGTAACGCGTGTCCGCCCAGAGAAAATTCCAGTGAGCGTCGGAGTGACAGTTTGGGATGGTGGCAGTGGACACATTGCTTGGAAATTACAGTAGCTGTAGGTGGTTTGGAGCGTGGACCACTCGCCCATTTGTCATGGCCGGGGAAAGGTATGCTGTAGGTTGGGGTGAGGGAAGAGGGTTGGGGTGAGGGCGAAATCGTTGGCGTGGCCCAGAGAAAAGAATAGCTTCCGCGGCCGACTGCTTTGAGTGACGAAGATGAAACGAAAAGCTGTGGAGAGGTAGCAGCTCCAGTGTGCATGGAGCGATTGGATATCAGGTAGCCAACCACTTTCACGCCTCTTCTCAACTCTGACAACATTGGGAAGTGAATCTAATAGCACGCACTGCGAGATGCAACTCTACACACATAACAGGCCATGCATCCAAAAGAATGCACAAGTGATCGCATCTAATTTAAAAAAGTGGGAGTCATCGATCATGTTATTAATATAATCATGCATACAATTGGCTTGAGTCTGTGTGTCCGGGGTGAGTCATCAGTTAGATGCATTAGTACCACTACCCCTCGTACGACCCTGAGAGTGGCAGTTTGATTAGGTCAAATCAAGTCAGGGTAAGGTCGGGGAAGGTAGGGTAGGAGAGGTAAGGTAAGGTTAGGCTCGGTTAGGATCTGTCATTATTTATTCGTGGGACCTAGTACTACGTCGGAATTTGGGGCCAAATTTTTCACAGGTTTACTACGCCGTAGTTCAAGTTCAACAATAGCACTAACAATATTAAAGGTCAGTTGCCATTATCTGCGTGGAGCAATATGATTCCCTTCCAGTTGTGCCTAGTTAGCATTGGCAACCCCTAGATATGCTTGTACTCTCCGCATCTCGCGAAAACACTTACGCTCCTGTAATTGCTTCCTTTACAGCTATGCATGATTCAAGTACCGGGCATTTCCCTCCACCGCACATTTTTATCCATGGGAAAAAGAGGTGGGGAAGGAGAGGGGGAGGGGTGGAAGCAGGAAAGCTCCATCAATTATTAATTTTTCCGTCCCTGAAAGTGAAATTTCAATTAACATGGAGTGGTTCAGCAAGAGGGGAGGGGATGGTGGGAGGAGGGAGGACTAGAGAGAGAGAGATAGAGAGAGTAGGTTTGTCTTTTCAAATCATCTCTTTTGGAGGGAGGGGATGGGGAGGAGGAGGAGGAGGCACCCAGTGATGCGAAAGGGGCATTTCCTGTTAATTGGATAACTCGCTTAAGTTTCGGGACCATTTCCGGGAGAATTTCCTGGCCCTCCTCCCACCCTCCTCCCACGATTTCAAGTTGCTATTCGGACCTACATCTCTCTCGCTTTGATTTTAAGTTTCAAGCTCATTTCGGAGGGGAACGTGGAATTGGAAGCAGGGAGGACGACAGTAAGCGGATATATGAAAGCCTACGTATCCTGCACTGCGCCATGCGTGAAATGGAAGGGTGGGGAGGGATGGGTGGAGAGGGAAGGGTTGTAATGCATGATGGGAATAAAGAAAAAGAAAACCCCACTCTTCATACGAGCATTGGCTTGGGCATATTAGGAAGCGGAGTATACTACAGGAAATGTGGAATTTATGGGGAACTCGGTCCACTAATTTTGGGAAGAGATGCAGGCAGGGCGGAGAAATTGCTTTGGCACAATCACCCACACAATATGCCTTTATGAAATTACTAGATGAGTTTTCGGCTATTGCAATTGATTAGTAGCTTATCCTAAGTGCCGTTAAGAAAGCACTACCATTATTAATATTGTTGATTTGTAAGTGATATTATAACTTTGTTATTATTTTATAGGATTTCGATATGCTACATTTATTATTGCATTATTTGTGGATTAAGGTTATTTTATTTAATATATCATTCATTCATTTAAAAAATAACATTAATATTTTGTTCACATATTATTGAGCAATTTATAGTTATTATATTAATAATATTTTGGCAGACAGATTATTTCTACATTAAAAAAAAATTTGGGGGAGGTGTGGTGGCCGAGATGGTAACGTCTCGTCTTGCTGTGTGAAAGGTCCCAGGTTCGATCCCCGCCTGGGGAACTTTCCTTTCACCTGCGTCAGGAGGGTCTCTGACCTGCACCAAGGAGGTGTCTGGCAACCTAGTCTCCTGGGGGACTGCACATGACCCGTATAGCGACATTGCACTTGCACCCGTGTCCCCTCCCCGAAAATCCCTATCCTTACCCAATTTTCTGGATTCCTTGCACCGAAGTTGAGAAAATTGAAATAAATAAATAAATAAAGGTTCATGCAATATACCCCCGTTTGGGGGTGAAAGCATTACCCACAATTATTATTATTATTATTATTATTATTATTATTATTATTATTATTATTATTATTATTATTATTATTATTATTATTATTTAAAAAAATTGTTAAATTTTGTTATTCGTGCCATTAATTATAGTTGTTTAACATAAAAGTATTTTCCGATCGTCAGTTTATTTTATGTGTTAAAATTTATTTCATCTATACATGTAACATAAAATGTCATACAGTAATGCAAACAATGAAATGTATAAAAATAGAGTAATAGAGCTATGCTATAATAGTGTAATGCTAATTTTAAACAATTTGTTTTTGAAATACCCCGATCTTGGGTTATTTTTGTGGGGGATTTGCAGGATTTAAGAGTTTAAAACATAAATGCATTCTCTTTCAAACGTGTAGAAAGAAAGAATATAAATTTAAATATTATTGCAATAAAATATCTGGATCATAGGATCAAACCTTGAAGGTGTGTGATTGCACACTCCCTGCACACTTTAACTGTAACTGTGCAACCTCTGAACGGAAGCAACCTTAAGCCTCACTTAATAACCCCGAAGAAAAATCACAACCCATTTTTAATTGGCTCTACTCTATGTTTAACCGCATCATAAACAATCCAAGACACGCACCATCATACACCGAAATGCATCCAGGTCCGGTACAGTGACCCTCGCGTTATCTTATCACTCCAACATTTCCCCCGCCTCGTTCCTCCTCCCCATACGATCTCTCAAAAAATGTTCCGCCTCCCAACAAAAAAAGGCGGTCTTGGTCCCCCCTCCCATAAACCTTCCTGCGCATATGATAAGTCGTCATACGACCCATCGCATGCATCGGTACCTCCTGAGAACAGGTACCTAACCCAACCCACTTCACGCCGGCGGGGTTTTATCGGCGATTGCAAAACACTATCCGGGACACCTCGTGGCCTCCATTAACGTCGCCATAACAGATTCGACGCCATATCTCACACCTTTCTCCTCGACGCCTCCAGTAAATAATCCACCCACCGCCATGTTGTAGGCCTAATCCATCCATTACAGATCCCAGGCTTCGATATAATGGGAGGAATGGGCCCTACAGGGTGGTGCACATCCCAAGTACACTGTCAGAACAAATCATGCACAGTATATTAAAAATATTCCGTCATGTCGTGCCGCCATTTCGGAAGTAAACAGTGTGCGCCATCTACCGATTTATTTCTCAAATTACTGTACAAAAATAGCTGCGACACCTGTTACATGTAGTTATGATTAGCAGTGACTGTATCCAGGCTTGCTAGCTAGAACCTGCTACTAACTATAAAGGAGGCACCGGCGTTCCCCCTTCCCCCAACACCATTAACAAGCTCCCAAATAATGAATGTTAAAGTCTGTTGGCTGAACCTGACGCCGACGGCCAGATTCATCACGTTGATTTATGACCTAGGTTGAGCTCAGATTTAGCTCTGTTTGCCATCGCCTTTCTCTCCGGATTTGTCTTCATGACTGCACATGAGACTGATCTTTGCGACCCCTTTTAATTACTCGCTTACTACCTTCTTGGTTAATATCTGTCATAGGGAAACAAGAGAGGGGTATGGTATTTGCATAGTTTCGCGAATATTGGTGCAGGATAGGCACGTGCCAGTTGGATTTGGCAAAAAAAAACCGGAAATGCCAAAGTCCTCATTAAATTTTGCAAATATTTTAAGGCCAAGCAATCGGGAGAAAAACACGTTAACCGCCAGTGGCGATTAACATGTTTTTCTCCTGAACCCTTCATATGAACTCGACAACACATGAGAACAAAATTCGTATAAAATTATTGAATGTCGCGATAGTGATGCAACAATGAGTCTTCACTATAATAGTCCTGCTATATAGTGTTGTACATCCAATTTTTTTTCTTCCCAGGGGGTTCCTTCGCCCTAGGAAGTAGAAAAAAACAGACCAACATGTCATCATCAAAATGATCGTGGGAGCCATCCCATGTGGTTCGTGTCCGTCCTTCTAAATACGAACGAAACCTGGAAAAAAAAACTCGAAATTCAGTTGTCGAAAACCGGATCTCGATCGATTATTTTACGACGCCTGTTCGGCACTTCTATTTTTTTCTGAACCTTTTTTTTGCTCATTTCTTGGCCAATGGACGTTAAGAAACAGCAAAAAAAAAGTTCTTGGCAGCTGGGATGCCATCCTGTCTTCCAGCAGAAGATGAGGCCCATGTTGTTCATTCAGACCGCAATGAACTGGAGGAAAAAGGGGGACGTTTCTGGACATACCGGTCGATACGTCTGATCTGACACAAGGCGCACCTGCTTCTATGAAATGACATATCTGATGATATTAAACAAACAAAATCAGAATTATTTTTCTACTGTTCCCCTTAAAAATAAAAAAAACAGGTTTCATCAGACGAGTTGGCCACAAGCCAGACCCGCCTGAGACATAATTTCTCCGAGTAAAAGGCCAGTAACCCAAGTCGGGTCAGTACTGTTGTTGACCAGAGGCTATTCGCAGCTAAGGCCAGAGACTCTCCCAGATAGTAGTAGCCTAGCAAGGGATGGACTGGAATGGGCAAAAGTGCTCTCTGGAGATGTGCGCCGAATTAACTGGCCCCCGACCCGACGCCCAGAATCTTCTGGGACGCCACAAATTGGATCTGCTATCGCCCCGGCTCCTCCACGCCGAAAGGAACAAAGCGACTCCTTCTTGGGCCCCCCCAAAAGGATGGAGATAAAGGCAAGAGGAGGAGTAGAAGAGGAGAGGAAAAAAGAAGTGGAGGTGAAGAGATCGCCATCAAATCAAGCCACTTAACCGGAACTATGGAACTTTTTTCCCCTCTTTTTGCCCGGAAACTCTTGAGAACTGGTCAGGAGGAAAAATTGCGGTGAGTAGTACCATATGTCTCACATAGATGGCCCATTCTCGCTCTCTGCACATTGCACACTACTAATCACAGCGGACAAGCAGAGGCACAGACACGGGCAAATTATTTTATTTTTATTATTCAATTTTTGCTTCCTCATAAGGCTGGCACCTTCTTAGGGCGAATTCTATTATTTATTTAATGCTAAAAAATTATCTGCAGCGTATATAAAAAGTCAGTTTTTGCTTGTGCCAAAATCAAAGAAAAAATTGCTTACAATTCCATGTCATGACATATGGAATTGTATTACGAGCCCTACATTTTGGTCAGTTTTTGAGTGGCCATGTCAGCCCTTCGATGATACCCTCTGTCAGGCCTTTTGCTCAGGTGAACGTTAAAAATTCAGTGCGCACATTATTATAGTTGCCAATCAATAGTATCTTGGCCGTGCATATACGCCACGTTAAGTTTGTTCCACTACACCAAGCGCGATCGTTAACATTCTGATTTAATCGCCGGTGATGAACTTTTCTGCTTACAACACCAGAAGGTAATTAGTTGCAAACAACTACTTTTCGAGAGTAGGGACGCGCTCTCCCATGTCTTTGTCATTATTAAAACGCAATTAGGAGGCGGTTTAATGGGACAAAAATGCCAGCTCCATTAGACTCGCAAGAGTGACTTGCCCAACTTTTGACCTCCGCTACTATGCTTTAAAAAAATAACAACATAAAAATGCACAAACTTTGCTGTATGTTGAACCTCAACTTTTAGTCCTCCCGCTTATTGCGGTGCAAAAATCCGGGAATCCCCTTGGAAAATGGCAGCCTTTTCCTTCCCAATCTCTACCAAGCAGGGAGTGGAAAAGTCAAACGTTGTAATAAAACTTTAAGAGAATTCGATCAGAATGGGTTGTAAGCCCCTTTGCTCTGTTGGAAGATAAAAAAAGAAAGAAAGAAAGAAAGAAAGAAGACTGTTCTCCTCTCCTTCCAAGCCTCACTTTCCTTCTTCTGGTGTAATGGACAGGCTTCGTCTCCGCAAACTCACGTCTGCATAGTTCGTCTTCTCTTCCATCTCCTTTGGAAGGCGTCCAAGACTTTGTGCAAAGCATGCATATACTACTGTCCCATGAATAACCTCGCTCGTTTGTTTCTCTGTACTGTACTGGGGTGAGGGTAACGACCTCTTGCACTTTCATACAAAAAAGGGACATAGACTCTAACCTTTCTATACGATGAGTCCAGAAACATTGCATTTTTCTCATTCAAATTGAACGGATATTTATGCACATTGACATTCGAGTGTGTTTGTCCGCGGTGAGTCATCAGATAAGTGCAGAGAGGGCGCCATCTATGTGAGGAATATTGTACTACGTGGACAATCCCGCAGTTTACTCTCGTAGAGTCCTCGAAACTGCTCGATTAGTGCAATCTAGTTTGCAAAGTCCATAAAAGGGCTCTTTGACAAAACCGAGCAAGTGCAATTTGTGATGCGACAAAAGTGTCGCTTAATTAAGTTTGCTTCACTAATACCACCTGAGTATCTCCTCCCACTCCTCCCTTGTTGTGTCGCATAGTGCAAAAGCGGGACACAAACTATTTTGCAAGAAAAAAACTTTGCTCCAACTTTTCAACGCCCTCAACTTAAAATATTCGTGGCTTGAACCCCTCCCCATCCCCTACCTTCCTGAATATGGTGTCCCCATGTCCCAAAATGCGATTAGTAAGAGGCGGGTACATGTCCACACCTGGAGGCCCCTTATATACTTGGGTCTTGAATAAGGGGTGGTTCGCACATACAAAGACTACTAATCGCAGGCGACTCGCAAACGCCACCATTTACATGCCAAGTTGTCTCCGGGACCAACCCCCTCCTCTCACAATGTTTGCTCAGACTAATTATGCACAGTATGCTCCGTACCCATCCCTATTTTCAACGGTTCATTAGCTGCAGGGATGCACTGGAGCTGTGCGCATGCACAGACCGTATGGGAAAACCATATTCGAGGCCGTTAAGAGTAATTTAAAGTTCATAAAATGGTGTCTGGAACGATCATGGTCACACCCTTGCAGGACGCGCTCGGACTGCACGATGGAGATACACCGTCCATACCCAACAGCCTAAAGAAAAATTTTAATAAAAATATATAGACCGATTATTTTTAAATCAGGGGTGGAGAAATTCTGGGTGGCTTGTCGATACTCAAAGTTATTGCAGCTAATGGGAAATTATTTTATACATTTTATAATAGTTTTTACTACATAGTTGAGTCAATTCACTCACCTTACTAATAAATAGTTCTCAATGATGATTTCCTTTGCTTCGTCCCTAAATCGACAATATTTTGCTCATACTTGGATTTGAAATTTTCATTCCTCGTATTCAGGTTTCACTGAACAAGTTTCACCGCAGCAACGTGATAACAGCCTAGCACTTAACATTGAGATTCTATCTCGAATTATTATCCAAAATTACGTGAACTTTCATCCATGGAAACCTTCACCCAAATTAGTGTTAGTGCCTGGAGGAGGGGGCATTGAAAATTCTCGCAGCGAATCAGAGCAAAGTTTTCCATCATGGAAAAACACTAGCTTTTCTTAATTATCTCCAATGAAAAGCTGTAAGGCATCCGAATATCATTTACAGAACTCGAGCTGAGGAAGAAGAAGAAGAAAAAAAACTCACTTATACAACAAGTGGAAGGAATAAATGAAAGAAAATCCTCGAGCCGTTCGTCATGGGAACCATAGACGGAATGCAAATCTGGGCCGCACATCTGGATACTTTTTTTGTGTGGGGGGGGGGGGAATTGTACCAGACTTAGCCCCCGATTAAATCTTTCTGGCAAAGTGGTTTCTATTTTTTTATATTCTATCTCTACTTCTCCTGGTCTTTTTTTTCTTAAACTTCCTTGCGGCTAATTTCCGACAGGGGGGGGAAGGGAGGGAAAAATTTCCTCGTTTTTAAGAAAATGAAAAGTGGGGCGAGGAAAAGGGACTTCAGACCAGCCGGCCCGAGATAATTATGTTGTCACAACAGAACTTTTTGCGGGAAAAGATATCGAATTTTTTTGGTGGGGGAGGAGAGTGCCATACATTTTTATATTACCGTGGAAACCAGTTGCCATTGTGACCAGACCTGGAGAAGCAAACAAACGAACAGACTTCGCCTTTTAATAATAATAGAGATTATTATATTTCCTATTAATTATTACTATGCTGGCCGAAAAGTAGCCTGTGGACAGAGTTACGATTTTCCCCACTTTCCGATGTTGACAATCTCTGTAGTTTGGACATGATCATGGAACCTGCCACTATGCAAGCATCGTCCTCTCCAACCTTCCCCCCATTTTCATTGCCTCCTCTACCCCTCCCTCCCCATCTCTCTTCATAAACTTTTGCCCCCGAGTGCTATTTCCTAACGAGAAAACTCGATTAGAGGGCAAGTTTGTAATACAGAGGTTTCTATTTCGAAGCCTGTCGGAGGCTCGCTTGCAGGAGACCCCCGTTTCGTTGAGCCATTAGTCTCGCCTCCATGGCTCCAAACTCACGCCCCTCTCCACACACCCCCATCTTCCAAATACATAATAAAAAAAGTTAACTCAGCCCCTACCCTCCATTTACATTGTGTCCTGCAACGATTTTTACAGAATTTATTTACATTTGTTATTTTCGGTAACGATCACTCATTCCACTGGATTTGCTTCATTTATGTAAGTTATTATAATGTAATTTATTTTTAAGTCTTAATTATATTAATATTTCATTGTGAGGCTTTATTTTCATTTATATTTCATTTCTAAATATTTCATCTTATTTTTTATGTTTATGACGCACATATTTATTTCAATATTTTGCACTATATATATCTTAGTGTTTTGATTTATTGTATTCATTGATCCGGTCATTATATTTATATTAGCAGTATTTAAAATTGATTTTATTTTACGTGCTTGTTTATTTTAATATTTACTTAAGTGAAACATTTTATAATGTATTTCCACCATCAACGGTGATTAAATCCGTTATAATTGTACCTGTTATTTAGCATAAGGCGTGCATAAGTAGTTTAACTTGGGAGTAAGCGCAATAAGACAAACACATTTTTTAAAGAAATTTTAAATGTACACCCACATAAAATGAATACTGAAGATCAGTCCTCCAAAGGGAGTCGCAGCTATTCCCGGATAAATCTAGGGTTTTTCTCGTGGTTTTAATCCGGGTAGGTCCCCTGGACATGGGAGAGAGGAATGAGTCTCCGGCTAGATGGAATGGCGCTAATGGTCCATGCTCCGGGTTTTCCCCGTGAAGAAGATTAGCGCGGATGTGAGAAGTTCTAACTGCCGGTGCCCGGTTAAAGCTCATAACTTCCGGGGTGGGGCAGTTGCACATCCGGGAGTCAACTTGAAAGGGGACAGCTGATGTCCGGGACAGTCCAGTAAACCTTAAAAGCCGGCTGTAATCGTGGCTGTAAACTGATACGCTGTTTAAGTGGACTCAGTTTGGGAGTTAACAGTCTTATTTACAGCACTGCCCACGTGAAGTGTCTGACTCGGCCAATAGATGGCGATGGCGGTTAGATAGAGGCGACTGTAACGCCATCTTTCCGCCAGAATTGTACATTTCATTTAACTAAATCAACTCGCAATATTTTAGAGATAAATTAGTACTTACCAAGTTCAGGCCCGCAGACTCTAGGGATGATCTCGAGTATGGCTGAGCAGGAAGCATCGTCCATGCAAAGTTGACGGGCCAAAAGGCAGTTGAGGATGGAGACAGCTGTTTTGGTGTTGAGGCCTGCGAAGGACAGGAAACAATGAAAGTCCATTTAGCAGTACTCGCCCCACAAAAAATAGAGACCTTTATATACACTAGCGTAGATTACTAAAGGATTATCTGCGCGCAAAAAGAATGGAGAGCGATGGAAAGATGGACACCTGACGTTTTTTTTTTCACTCCTTGGGCATAACATTAGGCTGCAGCTTGTCCATCCGGCAGAGGAAGGAACGGAACACGAAACGGCTTTCAGGGATTCAGGGGGCTAACTTTCCCGATTGTCCCGACAGACTTGGAACCTTCAGGGGCCAGAACAATGTGCCAAACCTGGAGAAATCGGACGGACCTCAATCCAAGTAACAATATTCGCAATGTAAATCAGGGTGAATAAATAACAATGCATAATGTTTAACTCTCTATTAGTGCTGTTTGTACAGGTTTGATTATGTATTTGTTTTATGTTAATTGGGGAAGGTTTTTCATTGTTTGGAAATTGTTTATGTGTTTGTTAATTAGTTAACGTTTGTAATGCGCCAATTTGTTTTGATTACTAGTGTTTATCATTTCAAAAGCGGTAACAAGGAATCTGTTGCTCCAACAAGCCAAGCAAAGTTGGTTGTTTAAGTTACAATCCTTTGGGGCGTATGGACCCAGCAGTCTCACGCACGTTGATTAATGTCCCTCCTCCCCAAACCTCCCCCCAAAAAGCAAGCGGTGCAGCAAGTGTAACGAGAACATCCTGGCGAAATTAGCATTCCTCCGACCCCACCATCAAGGGTCAGTTGTTCATTAGTCATCCTATTAGCAGTAAAAGAAACGTTTGCTTCCGGTTCTCTGTGTCTAGTTAACAGGCAGGGAGTGATGAACATGAATTAAACTCCAGAGTTAACGTCCGGAAACACTCTTCAGTCACCCAAAATATATTTCGACTTGAAGATATATGTTTCCTTGTCCTGATGCGTGTATTGCTCACACACTGAGGCCTGGGACTTCTGGGACCTTTCCGCCGACTGACCTCACAACATCCATAATCAACCGGATAATAATGTGAGGTGTAGGGCCTCCAGCTCGTAAAGTGCATATGGAAAATGGAGTTTTCATTAATCTAAAGCGGGGCTGAATATATGCATTCGAGGACACTTTGTTCTCTCTCTTTCTCTCTCACCCCCCCCCCTCTTTTTCCTTTGTAAAGGGATAACATGCTCATCCTCTATTACCGGTCTGGTGCACGGAAACCGAAGGGACTATCGAGTTGCCATCGCACCTTGAATTCCCTTCACGCCGAGGCCTAATGAATGCCAAGAGGTCTCGAAACGACGCTTTTCTAAGCCCAGGATACGACCGACTAAATGCCACGTCTAACCACCATCTGCCTCTGTTTTTCGCCATTTTTTGTTGAACAGGGATCAAGTTCCAACCTCTCTGATTAAATATTTCAATCTCCCTGATATCATATAAAATTGGTATGTGCCTCTGTTTGTCCGGATAGGTGCATGTAGTACAACTACCCATCGCAAGACCCTCAGAGTGGCTGTACTGTGAGTTCGGTTAGGTTAATTTAGGGTTAGATTAGGTTAGGCTACAATTAGGGAAGGTAGGATTAGTGTGACGTTAGGGCAACGTTAGGGTTAGGTTAGGATGCGCCCCAGCGCAGTGTTGCCAAGTTGTGGGCCCGTCAGTAGTTACTATATTACTACAAAATATTTCGACTTTTCGATTAGACTTTTTAATCCGTGTTTGACTAGAAGGTGTCTGCCTGGAGCAAATCTTCATGCCTTTGCCCTAACTGAACATCCTAACGCAATAAGTCCTCTCTGAAACCACCCACCAGCTATGGAAATCACGGCTTTGACGTAAAAAAAACCGCGCTCCGAAAACTCACGTCTGAATCTTAAACCTGGGGCGAATTACCAAAACTTCTTTCCTCCCGTTTTCCCAAGAAGCTAGCAAAAAAAAGTATATACATATATATACCAGAGTTCGCGTCCTTTTTCGATCCTTTTTTCCCAACCCAAACTCCAAAAATCCGGGGCTCCCCTTCGACTTCTAATTCCGACCATCCGGAATAAAATATACGGCATACCGGATGAAGTTTGAAATCGGCGGTGATGGCAGAAGGTTTGCTTAAGCCGACTTTCTTCAGAGTTTCTTGAAAAGCAGGGGGGGAAGTACCAAGGCTAATTTAAATTGCCCGGCCCTGATTATGAAACCGCTAGAGATACTGTATGCATGTTGGCCCAAGCCTCTGCTAAAGCTTAACGAGGTGTTTTAAATTAAAGAAGCTGCTTTGCACCTTTCGCTCTTCTCAGGAGTCCACCAGGGACCCACTTTACCCACCACCCTGAAGAGTCGGGGGCCAAAACTTTTGGGGGTAACTACGACTGGGGTGAGTTGGGACCTGCCTTCACTCCCAACAAAACTTTCAGCAAACTGGATCATGTGTTATATGCTTACCAATTTAAGAGACGAGGCACGGTTGGGAATTATATGAAAGGTTCCTAATACCCGAACAGAATTCAAATGACCTTACGCACTTTTTAAGAAACATACATAAAATCGTTTCCTTGGAAATTCCTTGCAAGAAGATTATTTCGAGGCTCCCCAATCCGAGTCTATTACCTACCTCCTTCAAGCAATGTTCCGTAATATTAAACCCCCAGTTCGAGGGCCAAAGTACCACTTGGAATGAAGCGGTTCTAATTACTTCAAACTGTGCTGCAAAACGGCAATCACATTAAAAGTTCGAGCTCAAATTCACTTCGGTGTATCTGATAATGTATATTCATGTAGTACACGTGTAATAATTGATCAGATTTATACACATTTTTCTTGGATTATACCTACATGCACTAAAAGTAATGATTGTAGTCTCTCTCGATCATTTTCATATTCAATTATACAGGATGTTTCAACTTTTTTGTCCGAACAGTTATCGGGAAATTGCACGTAGCTGCTACTTTGTAAACAGTGACTTGCAGCAGGTGATTTGTAGGAGGAATGGGGAATGGGGAAAAAGAGGGTCACACATCCCATGGCAAGGGTGACCCTATTTTTTTCCAGGCTTGACCCTCAATTTTCAGATGGGAAGCCACTTCAACCTACGATTCGCATAGAATATTCCCTGTTCCTCCGAAAAAATCACCGTTTGCTAGTCACTGCTTACAGTTCCGATAACTGTTCGAACAAAAAAGTTGAAACACCCTGTACGTATATCTATTATTATAGGAGTCACGGTTTTTTTGTTGTCCAGACTAAGGTTGTTTGGTAGTCCAGGGAATGTTAATGTGTTTGTTTGTTTGCTTGTCCAGATTTTCAGAAACATTGTACTTGGTGCTGAAAGTTGGGAAGGAAATTTCTAGATGGCGTACGCTGCTCCTTCACAAGTTATAAAACCTGCAGGACGTGACGGAGGCAAATTAATGCGGAGGATAATTTTATGGCCGTGCAGAGAGTACCGTGTAGTACACAAATTGCGAGTACTTCCTACCTGACTCTGCTAAATCCGCTCCTTGTTCTCTGGGAGGGCCAAAATACCCCTAATTTCCCGTCACGAATGAAACAGAATCCGGTGGAAAGCACACATAAGAGCCAAAAAATGCCTAAATATAACCCTTGAAAGGAGTCAGTCGGCCTGGGCCCAAAGAAAATCTCCCCATTAAAATTTGGGCAAGGGTAAAAAAAAATGGAAGAAGGTGGGCCGGTACCTGGTTTCGTCACGCTGGTTCTTTAAATCTAGGGGGCCTGCCCATTATTCCTGATAATAACCGCTTTTCCACTAGCCCTCCCCATGCTGGTAATTACCAAGGAGGTGGGTTGAAACAGGAGGGGGAGCAAAGTCTGCAAATTATAAAATCGAACGACGTTTCATTACCCGCATTACTTTATTTTGGAGCCGGTTTTGCGGAAGGAGCCCTAAATTTCCATCTTCCGCCATTCACGCAAAGGGTATTAATTTCTTTGCGCCAAAGGACCGGTTGGGAGTAACCAGTGTGTGTTGACGGAAAGCCAAACGATGTGGCTCAGATGTAACCCTCCCCTGAATTACCACGAGCTAAAACCGGTCGTAAAAATGGAGCCAAGGTAAACATGACCGCAGAAATTACTGTAGTCAAATGCAGAAGGTTCCTTTTACGGGACGAAAGCTAGGCTATGTAAATTTAAATATTTAAAATCAATGTAAAAAATTTACATTACAGTGACATGAAACGATGAAATAATTGCTTCACACTGTAACAAATATTATTCGGCAGAAGCAATCCGATAATTTTAGAAGATATCTTAGTCACTTCGGATTTTAGACAAAATTATGACCAAACATGTGTGACTTATACATTAATAATAGATAATAATTTATTACTTACGTACAGGTCATGTTTGGTCATGAATTTTTACCTAATATCCGAAGTGACAAAAATATCTTAACACCGTGGTACCAATTGTAATAATTCACATCAATTTTCACGAAAATGTTTTTCTAGAAAATCCTAGAAATCTTGCAGCAAGTAATTTAATTATGAAAAAAATCTGTAATATTATTAGCAAAATCATCTAGAAGTTGCTGCAATTTTTTCGGAATTAAATTACTTGCTGTAATATCCAAGTTAAATCGATGCATAATAATTGGTACCACGATTGTAAGATATTCTTGTCACTTCGGATATGAGGTAAAATGATGACCAAACATGACCTGTACGTTAATAATAAATGTTTTAAATCATAGAAATTGTTTCTTAGATATTGTTTCATAATATTGTATACCACAACCGTTTTGCGTCTAATTCTGCGAGAAACATTGTGACACACGTTTGAATCTGCCAAATACATGTGACATATCAGCTCCCTCACTACGCAAATGCGCAAAACAAGTTTTATGCACAACGTGTCATATTGCAGCTAAAGGTCAGTTCAAAATTAAATTCACCTCAACCGTTCCTGTGCGCAAAAAAAAACAACAACGAGAAGCAACTTTGCATGGCTTCACTTTGCCGTGTAATTGTCATGCTATCCCCCATCTGTTTTCATTATGTGAGGGAGTGTCACGCCTTCCTGTTATGGATCCGCTGCAGGTACTGTACACCACCAGTTACATGTGCAAACAGGTGGTGTAATGGATGCACCGTGTAATGATGGTCCTCGCTCCCCACCTTTTTTTTTTGCACTACCCAACGCCAACAACGTTCTTTTCAGCAGTTTAAAAGCTCAGCAATCGACAATTTTTGTAATATACGTACTGGCAATGATTGCACACATTACATTTTCAGCCAGTAATAATACTTTTTTTCCTCTTCCTGTCATCCATATTACAGCTAATGGACGCCCGGTTGTTCTTAACTGATTATGAATGGCTGCCTGCACCGTCACCTGAAAAACTGACCTCGTTTTTTTGGCCGATGAAAATTTTAGCTTTATCACACGTGATGAATAGAGTTCGGCCCAACAATACAGCTAAAAAAGTCAAGCTCGATAGACACATCTTCTGGAGGACAACCCGAGAGTGAAAAATCGCCTCAATTTCACTAATGTGGCCATGATATTGTGGGACATTTAGCACAAAAAATAGGGTTCAAATGTGACCCTAACCGCACACACCTGTCCGGTCACATGAGAAGAGTTGCATTGGGAATATTAATCATGCCTGAAAAATCCATCGCGTTTATGAAAACTTGTCGTTGCGCTAAATCAAATTACACGCACATGCTTGGGAATCGGGTTATGATTGACAATCGTTTACTGTCATGTTTTTGTGTATTTTGTACCCCCAAAAAATTTGCAGGGCAGGATTTTAGCTAAGCCTAAATATGCTTATTAGATTGCTTTTTAAAAAATGGACAGAGTGATGTAATTTGACTTTTTAAAAGCTTTTTTGTTATTGAGACTTGATTAGCAATGACAGCAGTGCAATCAGCGTGTGTATGAGGCGAGAAAATGTGTTTAACCCATCAACAGTTTAAAGAGAAAGTGCTTGGTGTATGTATCGTAAGGTACTGTACTAACAAATTGTGTCAAAATATCAAATAATGTGAATTCTTATTGGTGTATGAAGTGTAATTTAAATCCATATTATGTATTGTTCTTATTTGCTTATTCTCTCTTATCATTATTATAGTTAGGCCCATAGTTCATTATTTGCATATTGTTATTATATTACACCATTATAATTTAATTACGATTTCATTTGAAATTATTGAATTAGTGTCACCTGAAACCTTTATCACAATTCAATTTGGCAAATTTTCATTCTCTTTGCAAATATCCGCTGATAATATTTGCCATGGAAATAAAATTTAATGCAATATTAGGCACAGCGTGACGGACCGTGATTGGTATACTAGTGTGACGGAAAGTGGCAGAACAAAATCGTATCAAAAAATTCCTAAAATAACCACGATTTGACCCCCATTGTTGACACAAATGGAGCAACTTAATCGTTCAAATTCACTCCACTACAGGGCTTATTTCAATGGAAAAAAAGTTCCTGCAAATTAACTGCCCCCTTCCCAGCACTGTAATGCCAGTAACTGCAGGGAATAACAACATGTCCCCGTCATTCCTGGCCCATTTACGACCCAGCAGGCAGTCATATTCCCTGTAGTATGCGTTCCCTGTCCATGTCCCCCCTCCCCTCTCAAAAAAAAAGAGTGTCCCTAGTTGAAATCCCCCTGCATTAGGGAAATGCCACTAAAAGGTCCACGTGACGTGATGTAAAAGGGGGGATGCAAATGGAAAGGAAATTTCGGGGGTGCCCCTCCACCCCTCAAAAAAAGAGGGGGTTGACCACTGGCCTGTGTATCGAATGGACGTGACCGGATTATTAGTGCAGGGTAGCATAGGTGTAAAACTAAAAAAAAGAGAGAGAGAGGGGACAACCCTGAGAGAGAAAGAGACCAAAAAAAATGTGATGGGAACCCATAAAACTCTGGCGGCTGGAAACTTGACTAACGATGCTTGACTTGGCCCATTTCGACCCGGAAACTCGTTGCAAGTCAGGTTTTAGTACGTTTGAAACAGATTGGTGTTGATAGATGACAACACCAGAGGGAAGGGTGAAGGGTTGGGATGTCATTATTTGCAAGGGGCATGGACGTGTGTAATGTGAGAGGGGCACAAATGGGTACAAAATGGGCACAGGCTGGGACGGAACAAGTTGGGATAGGCTTAGAAGAAAGTCACAAAATGAAAGAGGCATGGGTTGTCATGGTAACCAAACCTGGACAAACAAACAAACTTTGATATATTTTAGAAGATTTTTCAAGGTCAACTGTGTGCGCACCCACACTCGCGCAGCTTCATTGTTCTTACAACAACGTAGCCATACTGCCATAGTATGTTAGTCCTCCAAGACTAAAAATTGAATATAATAATTGAGAATAATATCGTAATAATAAATAATTATTAGGTCAAATTTTGAATAGGCCTATATAGCCTAATTTTGAATACTTCAAATCCGTAGACTCTGAGACTCCCACAGCCTTTGCAACGTCGCAAAAAGTCGGCCATTTTGTTTCCTCACAAGTGTAGCGTTGGAAATAAGTGCAATGCTTATGTAACAGTACATCCAATATACAGGGAGCCTACCAGATATCATTGATAATGCTAACCGTGCAAGCTACGCGAACTGTGGTGCGTAGTACTTTAGCTGCGTTTACATGTGAGCGATTTTACGAGCGAAGTGTTCTCCGAGCGGTAACATCGCTGAGTAACCCAAGGAAACCAGTATTGTTTGAGGCGAAAATAGATTGTTACTTTCACCTCAAACAATATTGGTTACTTCGCTCCGCTCCGCTTGTCAAATCGCTCACATGTAACCGGGGCTTCAGTTTCGTTTGTAAAAAAAAAAAAAAAAAAAAACATCTAAAACATAGACACTGTCTCAGCAGAAATAATCAGTAAACCGGCCTTAAATCTGCCTACATCTCCTCAAACCAGTCGTTAAAAAAGATGTCCAACTATCACCCTCAAAACTTTCCACCCCCAAATGACTATACCAGATATCCAATCTAACTTTATGCGCAGACACCTGGTACCCAAACTCAATCCGCTTCCTCCCTCCCTCCCTCCTTCCATCCCTAGACACATCCTCCTCCACCTCACCCTACTCTGAAAATGTGATCCGCACATCCTGGCACTTGCAGATAGATCATTCTTGCCGACGTCAAGGGAAATAATCGCGACATGGGAAATTCTGGTAGTTGCCTGAAATGAGACATCTTGTCCTTCAGCGCAGCGCAAAAGGGGGAGGATGGGTGGGGAGGATTCAATTCTGAGGGAGGGATAGTATATATAGAGAAGAGAGAGGGTGGGAGAGTGGGGGGGCAGCCCTGCAAGATGCATGGACCGGGCACAAAGCCAGATTCCTGTCAGCCTAATCTGCAAGAACCGGAGGGAACCACGATTCGCCGATGATAACGTTCAGGGGGAAGGCTCATCTGGGGACAGTCATATTTTCTACATGTTTCTATTTTATGTATCACGAGAGTCGTATTGAGATTGAAGGAATAATCTGGCAGATTGGCACCCATGATGATTCCATCAATCAGTCAAATCAAATTAATGATTCCTTTCGTATAAAATCAACGATTCGGTCACTCAAAAGGCATTGATTCACTCAATCATGAAATCAACCGAAGCTTCATCACTCAATCATAGAGTCAATTATTAATTCAGTCAGAAAATCAGTAATTTATTCAATCAACATCAGTGATTTATTCAATGGGAAAATCAATGATTTTTAAGTCAAAAATCAATGATATATTCAATCTAAAATCATCAATTTATTCAATTAGAATCTCAATGATTTTTTGGTCAAGAAATCATTGATTTATTCGACCTAAGAGAACTGATTCAAACAATCTCAAAATCATTGATTTATTCGACCTGAGAGAACTGATTCAAACAATAAGAAAATGAGCTATTTATTCAATTAGAATTAATTATTCACATGAGGAGAAATCAATAAACGGTTCTATTTCAATGATTAAATAATAATAATAAATATTTTATCAGTGACTCAAATTTGAATCGCCTTGTACATGAAAATACGGTACAGGATCTTATTGACTAAATGAAACGCGTAGACCTAATAATTACCAACAATTTTATCATATATTTGGGCAATATTGAGGTTAGCAATATTATGTAATTTTCTTGGAAATCTTTGATATTCTGGAATTATTTGAAATTCTTAGAAATATTTGATATTTTGGAAAGTGTTAACCAGATCAAACAAATCGTGAGAAATAATAATTTTACACAATAAATTACCTGACTCACGAGTAATGAATTTGCAAATCACAGTTTGCAAATTGAGAAAAAGAAGCTTCAAAAATTTGAGCTCTTCTATGCTTGCAAATAAATTCAGGCGCACTATAAATCATTTATGAACAACATCTTTAAGAGTGTCTTGATTCGCGAAAAATGCATTGCAGAACTCTGCGACTGAGTGGAGGAGAAAACTGTGCAAATCAAAATTTACGCTCGGCTATTCCGAGGCGATAAAACGACACTTAGCGCCGTGGCACGCCGTGAAATTTCCAACGTGCGACTTTCACACCCTGCTTTTTTTTCCACAAACACAATCTCTTCTCCGCAGTCCTTCCATCGCCAAAATCCGACCAGACCCGCGTCAATTTCGCACGCAAAAAAATAACACACAACCTTCAAAAACTTTCTTTGACTCTGGTACCCTCAGGCGTAATAAGTAAAATTATTGTTTCAAGGCGTTTTCTGAAGACGCTGCGTGCAAAATTCTCTGAATTTGCAAGCTCTTGAGAGGAAAATTAAGTTCGTTTTAGAAACAGGCGACTTTTTTCGCCCCGTTGTTGCAATTTGTTCCACCTGACGTTGCCTCAGGAGGAAGTAAAAAGAAGAGTCTCTCCCTCTCTCTGTCTCAACCGCTCCTTGAATCGATTCCGCAGACTCGTTTAATATTCTGCAGGGTTCAAGGAGAGTTGTAACATGTAACGTTGTGTAATGGTGATAGCAGAGACAGGAACTTCTTGCCAAAATTTGGCAACACTTCCCACGTAATGGCGCACCCTTTCAAGGTCATGCGAGGGTAGTGGTACTATACGTGGACAAACAAATTGAAAGACAGCCCACTCCTAGTAACATTTTACAAATTATTTTGCAGAAAATATTTGATCTCGCAAAATTTGGCAGAATTTTTGCACCTCATGTAACTCCTCTCCAACTATAGAGCGATTAAAGTGATGCGTTTTTATCGCAGAGAGGCTTTAAAGGGACTAGGATATCGCACGATTTGTTTGATTGGGATTAAACTACACGTCACGTACAGGTCCGGCAGGGCACGGACAACACAAAGTAGGCAAATATTTCCACAGTAGAGGCGGTTTGCAATTTTTGGTACAACAAGTTCTTAACTACCCGCATTGTTGGGATGCGTAAATTTCAGGTACATAAAGCACGTTCCGAAAAAAAAAATCACAATTGTTTTGAAGGTTAGTGATTGACATGTTGACATTAATTCGTGAAATGATTATGTGATTTTATGAGAACTGGACTCAAAAATTTTATACGAGTACGCGAAAAAATAATGTTTTTATAATGACTCGACTAAGCCTAATATTAGAAGCTAATTTTATTTTTCCAAACTAACTAATCTTAAAAACCAATTTTGTTACAGTCAAAATAATTATCTAATATTGGAAAGAATTTAATTTTACCCCAACCAACTTATATTAGAAAGTAATTTTGTTTATCTAAAATAACTAATATTTGCAGCTAATGTTCACGTTGTATAATATGTTGAACATTAGCTGGCAAAAATAAATATATTACGGACTGTAATTGGAGAGCAATGTGCTGTTAGGTAATACCTAGTCTCTTCTTGTGTCAATATCATTATTGTGGATTATTGAACCCATTAATTACGTTTTCATTAATAACATCGTCCCCCATCACGTTTTTTTACGTGAAAAAATGAAGGGCGAGCCCGAGGCGTAAAAGAGTGCTCGTGTTGAACACGGAGGGTAAACTAACATTGTGATTCTTTACATTAGCTTAATTAGACCGTGAACCGCAGAAAGTGCTATTAAAAGGATACACCTGAGGCCAATCGGTAATAACCTGATGTCATCAATGGAATTACACGGGGAATTCGAAATTCCATTTGTTTGGGCAACGAACTTTAAATCCATATACCTCTCATTGCATTGCCTACAGGTTAAATAAAATTGGTTCTAATGTGCGTTCCTAGACTGCAGGCCACCCGCGTAACAATAGAGACGCTTGGGTTGCCCTCGATAGTCAGGATAAAAATGTACCCATTGTTATGCGTACTGCATCAAAAAAATATTCAATCTTGAATCCAAATTTGTAATAAATATTTTAAAAGCAGGAAATGTCTGCTTCATATCTCATTAAAGCAACATGCTTACTCTCTCAACGAGATTTTGCAATGAAGTTTTAAGGACATAATTTTGCGAAGCGCCAAAGAAGAATGAACATTGCCGAGGGCGCATTAAGTTCAAGACGTTGCGCTGGAATAAACTTTCATTAAATTCTGATAAAATACCTGTAAGCTACTAGAGTCAACGCCACATGTTGAAAATAATGAGTTTATGCAGGATCAAAAATGATATGTTGGAATTAAATGTGTACAGTAATATCTGTTTATACAGTTTCCGATAGTATTACTTTGCTTTCCCCTCAAGCCACATCTACTAGTGCATTACTTTCATATCAGAATGTAAATTACTTATGTAAATCATCCATGTATTTTCACAGGAGAAGGATTTGAACACTGCTGCTTTTGAATTTAGCTTATGAAGATTCGACACGGGACATTTTTTTTTTTTTACCTCGGAATTTGCCCATTAGGCCAGAGTATCTCAACATAACATAGCAACATGAATAATGCACACATTACGTCATTAATGGTACGCTGCATACCCCGAAGCGTTACCCAATAAGCGTTAAAATTAATAAATTAGCAGAATGTTAAATATTAAATAAAGCGTATTAAATAATTAACAAAATATCAAATTCATTACAGCAAATAAATTAATAAATATTAATAGTTCCTATTCCCGCCCACCAGAGGCGCTCGCTGCCTCCCCCCATTGCGCAGACGCAGAACGGGTGCCAATCGGAAGCATCGCAAAATCAATATACGGTGGGCCAATCAGAAGCCTCGGTCATACAAATAAGGATTTGAATATTATATGTGTAAAACACACCTTAGTCTGTACTTCTGTTTGTCCGGATGGGATGATGCGCCATCTGTGCGAGGTATGTGGTACTACGTGAACAGTATGGGGATTTTTTTTTTGCCAAGTTTTCAATACTAAAATAATAATACAAAATCGTCTCTAGCAACCTGCGAGTCGGACCTCGAAGCAATGGGAATAACTGTGTCTCCTCTCTTATTCCTTATCGCCCTCGGTTCCTTTTAGAGGACTCTCGGGCAGCATCAACTGCGAGCCCCAATGTCCGCTTAGCGGTGCCAAATTTTCATTCCCTGTCCTTCTTCTGGCCCTCGGGGGGGAGGAATATGCTCTAGGGGGGGAGCTCATTTTCAATCGACTAGAAAGCGGGGGGGATATGGCTCCGAACTGGAGTGTTTTCATGACTCTGTGCCAACTCTACCATGATACCAGGTCGTTGCCTTTTATTCATGGTGTACTGAATTTTCTTGGGTATGAGCGGTGTTAACGAGCAGAAAACAATTACATCGCGCACCTGTGCTCTTCCACATGTTTTTGTGCAGACATGTATAATGCAGTTACAGAGCAAGAAACAGCCTCCAGGGTTAGAAGATGGGGGGGTTACGCTTGGTTAATAATCTCGAAACCAATTTTGGCAATTCCCGGAGCCGCATGTAATAAGTTTGTCCTCGAGCGATGATAAAGTTTAAAAAGTAAATAGCGTGGAAGATAAATAGCCGGTATTCCTCCCAAACAGCTAGGGCCACCTTCTAAAACTCTAACAAGAGCAGCAGTTTGCATTCAGGGAGGGAAAAGTCTTTCCCCTCCCTAGCAAGCCAAGTCTATAGCAAGCAAACAGGTGAATCTGTTTTCTCAGAAGGCCCGTTATTTGGGCGGCCAACACGTCTCGGCTTCACCTGGCCTGTAAATCAAGACTAAAACCGGAGTAGACAAGAAGAGGAGGAGGAGGAGGAGGGGGGGGGAAGCTTATGTGCATTTAGAGCCAACCAAACACCTACAGATGGGCCCCATTAATAACTTGGGAGGGGGGGCTACGTCACACCAGTCCGGCAACGGCTATTGATTATGACTATGCGGTTGCTGGAGAGGACAAAAAGTTGGGGACATCGTATGTACACAGGTGGTCTGGAGCGTGAAACAATTCCTCAAATTGACAAGAGCCATGGACGAACCAAAGTAAACAAAACCTGGACAAACAAACAAACACATAATGTCCTGGACAAGCAAGCAAGCAAGCAAACGTTGCCTTTTATAATATTATGTAAGGTATTGTGTGTATAATAAAATGATGAGTATTATTATTATATAAGGCAAAGTTTGCTTGATTGTGTGTTTGTTTGTTCATGTTTGGTTTAATTTTGCTAAATAATAAATATAACATCATCCTGGAGCTATACAGCAGTCAGCGCCCAAGGAAGCCTCATGAGAAAATCCGAATCAATTTTTTAAGAGTTGCTCGTAGCCGACTTTTGGCCTAAACATATATATTTTTGCAGCTAACTTACGCTTGTAATTCCTTCGTTGTAACACCTCGTGGTTCAAACTTCCGGATAAGTTACGGCTCCAAAAAACTCGAGCCCACCATTCCCAACAAGTGTCGTATACAACTGCATCGGTCTCCTCTGCATAACCGGCATTCGGTACATGCAAATAGTTGTGACCACTCCTTCTCCTGGTCCTTTTTTTCCGACAAACATATTTGCATATCCTGAATATTCATCCTTTTCCTCTCCTCTCCTTCCTCCACTTCCTACTGGTTGAATGGTGAAGAGGTAACATGGAATTTGCAGCACTTGAAAAGGGGATCAGGCTTCACACTTGGCAGACCGACAGCAGGTAAGACTCTTAACTCCGTCTTTTCTCCTGTCTTTTACATCTTTTCCAACCGCTTTATTCGCACACGAAAAAAAGAAGATGAGGACAGGAGCTTCTTATGGGACGCTTACATTAATGGACTTTACTTTTCCAAGAGAGACAAGGTGGGCTCTGTCACCGGAGGCTTGTAAATCCTTTAAAAAAAACTTTTTAAGATATCTCCCGAGAAAATTCCAGTACCGTATACCATCGAGATTCTCAAATTAAGGAAGTTGAGTAAAATTAGAGGAGGGGTGGAGTAATTTGTATTGCTTGCTTCTTCAACTGGCTTTATCTCCGGAGCTCAGAAAGAAGGAGGATGAAAGAAAATGGTTGGCAATTATTTTTATCGTGAAAAGAAACTTTTTTTTTCTGGCTAATTTCGAGATAATGTTTCAGTGGGGGAGGAGGCACGGTCTTCCACTCTTTTTTTAATGGTTACAAGATTTCTGGATTAGTTACATCCGTGTTGAGATTTCTAGGCAAGATTGGGGATGTTTCACGCTTGCACAGTTAGTAACTCTAGAGCGTACGAGTTCGCACATATTTTTTCATATGGAAGAAAACATCACGTATATAGTTTTGGTAAACGTCTTGCAAGTTTTTTCAAAATATGCCTGAATTATTATTTGTTACATTTTTAGATTTTTTTAAATGCACTAACATAATGGCTAAAAATCTAACAACTGTACAAGTATCCTCTATGTAGGACACTAGGCATATACATGGGTTTTAAAAAATAATAAAATTCACTGCGATTTTTCACTAAACGGAGAATATTTTTGCGTTCTTTGAAATTTGCCTAAAAATCTAAATAATAAATAAAATTCATTGCTATTCTATAAAAGGCTGCTTTTGGTTATAATAAAAATTTGGCTTATATTTTAAATTTTACATTTATTGTATGCACCATATTTTCATGCTACGTTTGATGTCTCTTTTAGCAAACTATTTTACATTTATGCACAAACTGTACGAGGCTGAATATCACCACAAGATGAAGCATGAAATAATTGCTTCTCCTCCTCTCTCTCTCTCTCTCTCTCGAGCAGCCTTATCCGCATAATATGACACAACCCAAGCCCTGACTTGTACCACCTTTGACGAAAAGTGATGCATGAAAGGCTGCGGTAGGTCTACAAGCATGAATAAATCAAAATAACTCTCCCTCGATCCGATCCTTCTCAGCGTGAAGGGCCTTTAAACAAGCAGTGCACGTGCTCTGATTTTCACCAACTATATAGCCCCCNTCACCAACTATATAGCCCCCCCCCACCTCCCTTCTTCCCTGCCTCCCCAACCCCAGCGAAAACTCAATCTCGGGAGGTAAAGGCCCGCCTTTGACTACCACAATCTTGTCACATCAAAGGAATGCCAAGTGCAAACATCGCCCGAGCTCCTTTTCCGGAGTCTTGGATGGTGTTTGCCCCTTTTCGTTTCTCGAGGAGTAAGAAGCCGAGGCTTATGCTGTGTCATCTCCCTAAGGATGAAGCGGGTCAAGGATATGCCAGGGGATTTACATGGCTGCCTGCATAATTTTTAAACGCTTAAAAACTTGCTGGGTACAAAAAAAATCTGCAATCGTAAGTTTGCATAGCCAACCGAGCGAAAATCGCGGCGTTAATTGCGATACTGCGCACTATTTTTAGGCGAAAAGTCGGTTCCCAATTAATGCAAATACTGCAGTGTGAACAAGTTTCAAAAATAATGTATCGATTTCGAGGCTTTGCAGTGGGAGTAGGTTAAGCGCTGAGGAGTAATTTTGAGGCGTTTGCGGTTTCTAGGGTTGGAATATTTGCGATGGAGGAATTAATTGGGGATGGGACACACAGTATACGGAGGTGTTGAGTCGACATTTTCAATATTCATACCGGGTAACCTTACAACACAGAATGATACACATATCAAATTCTCATTATCTTCAATACAGTATATCTTAAAATAAAGTAAGATTAAAATAATTCAAGTAGTACTACACTATAAAACATAGTCTATTAAAGCCAAATTCTTATATTGAAATCATGTATTCCTGAAACATTTTTTGAATAAAATTCTTATTTAGGACAACATCAGGCCTACTTATTTATTTATTTATTTATTTATCCATAGGTTTATTATTATTGAGTGTAATTAACACTTCATATATATTCTGTATTTGTAAAACATCTGGTACATAATTATGCTGAATTTAATCATTGCTTCTTAATGCCATTTCCCTTCTCACTAATTTTCTTTGAAGATATTAGCAGCGTGTTAATTTGCCTCGACTGTACTTCCGTTACTCGGAAAGACCGCATTGCTGGGGAATCTAAGTGGGCATTTTCGTCATCAGTCAGGACTCCAAGCCTGGGTTGCCTTTGTCGGCATTGCAGCAGCCAGCCGCAGTTGAAGCGCGGTTTAGATATCACCTAGCAACAACCGCATCATCAAGCATGCATCGGCTTCCAAAATGCTGTCATCGCACTATACACTATTTGCTTTAAATATATCCGCATATACTGTATGCACAGCACTAGCAATAGTAAGAAAAAATTGTTTCAGAATGTCCATAATTTTTTAAAGTCACATGGATGGAACAAAAGTCATCTCAATGTGTAAAGAAGTAAATTAGGGAAATAGTAATTGTTGGACAGTAACAGAAAAATATGAGCGAAATTTTTTCACAGCTTTCCTTTCCAACTACTTGACTCGTAACAATCGTAATGCTCAAGATGGCGCCGCAAAACTGTGTCTGGAATTCGCCCAAACTCCGACTCCATATAAACTTAAAGGGGGGGACGAATATAACTTGGCTTCTAATTTAGGGAACCTTCTCCTCCACAATTTTGGTATGCCCCATGGGTGGACCCATGATGCCTCATCAAACTTGCCTCTTCCTCGGAGAACGTACATAATGGAGGGAAGGGTTTGAGACACATCAAAGGTGGTCTTGCTGTTTGGTCCACCTCACAGTGTTGGGGGGAGAGTTTGAAAACTTCATCGACGCTCTTCTCCCCTGAGTGCCCAACCATCTGTCCCAAGACACAAACACAACAAAGAGGGGGGAACTCCCTCTACCAAAAAAACTGGGCCCAGAAAGACGACCATTATTACATTTTCTCCTCCAGAATTTCAGCCCGACCTCTCCCAACCAACAACACACAGCAGAAAAAAAACTTCCTTTCATAACAACCCGCAGGGAGAGCTCCAAAATGGCGTCCCCAGAACGACATGTCAACTTCCTCTATGGGACCTTCGCTCCGTGTCGTCTTATCCTCTTGTTAAGAGGGATTCATGGACATGGCTGTTACCCTCCAGGATGGGTTTCAGGTTTGGAAGGGGTGATTCTCCTTATCGGTTTTTATGGGACCCATACCATAGGTTTGCGTATGAGTCAGAAGGCGCAACTGATAAGAATAACCGGCATACAGAGAGTTCTGTGGAACAGTTCCGGACACAAGTATAATCTCTATATCTATATTGATATATAAAAAGCAACGTTTGTGTGTGTGTTGGTTTGTTTGTTTGTGTGTCAATTTTACACCCATTTCGTACCCATCGGCTAAAGTCAAAATTTGCTTGTTTGGGATAAAATACAGTGTATCCGGATCTAACTAAAATAATATTGCAGACAGGCTTTAATGGGAAATTTGCGATTTTTTTTTGCTCCACTGTTCGAGAGCAAATGTGCAGACTTAAAACATTCTGAGCTTTGTGATAACCGCAAATGAAAATAGCGTGTCTGAACTGTGCAACCAGATATAGCGTGGCCTCTATACCGGTATACTGCAGTAGTGCTTGAAATATTTAGCGCACTTACAGTTCAAGGGGAATGTGCCTAGTGGCCGGCAATTAAACGATGGAAACCCATCGAGGTGAACCAGTCATGAGACCCTGACCTGGGATTTAGCACATGCGCGAAATTAATATTTTAACAGTAAAACGCTGGCACCGAGAACAGTTCCGAAGAGAGGTTTTATTTGATGATTTTATCTACGTACAACTGTGACACATGATTCTGTAATTGTTGCTTGTACAGTGACGTCGTAATGTTGCTCACAGTGTCATTTACCTGTCTTGTCATTAACTAGTTCTTTTTGATGTAACCTCAAATTAGACATAATCAAAAATAAATTGGCGCATTGCGGGATTCACTTGTTGGCATCATGAAGTCAGCTCATTTTACTGACAGACAACACATTTACAATATAGCATAAATTAACATATATTTACAATATTTCGCACTGGAAAACTTAATATCACATTTTGCCCCCGCAACACAAAACATCTCATTTTTCCTCATAGTTTACAATTAGTTAATGGCACAAATTATATTTCAAAAAAGAGATGGAATTGCAAGAAAACATGAAAGGGACCTCGAATTATTATTAAGCAAGCTTAAAGCCCAAGCTTAGTGCTAATTAACAGAGTATAACCTGCAGCAACAGCCACACATCTATTTCTCCTTGAAGCCCCAAAAACTGCAAAATGGAAAAGCCCTAAAATAATCATCCGTCCCACTGCGATTACGATCGTAAGTCACGGGCTTATCTGACTGCTTTTCACTTCGATGCCCGAAAACTGGGGCTTGCCATTAATTTTCCGAGTATAGCTTTTGACATGGCTGTGCAAAACGTAAGTCATTCATTTGTGGCAACACCGTCTTTTCTGTGCAAACAAATGAGGCAAGCGTTAATTAAATGAATGGCTATATCGCCTTATATGGCGCATTGCTTTTGCGTTTCTCTCTCTCTCTCCGAACGTTAATTTCGAGCTTGAAAATGCAGCTTTAATGCCACCTGGTATCGCGATTCTTGTCCCGAGGATGTATCCCCTGACAAAGTAAATCCGGGCACTCACAATACTCCCCTCCCCTTATCTTTGTCTCGCAGGCTGTGCTGTGATTTCTTTGGCGCTCGCAACCAGACGAAACCTCTTCTCATGACAAGAGCCCACCAACTTCAGAGCAGAGAGAGCTCAAAATGAGGAAAAGCGGCCAGGATTCCGGGGGGGGGGGGGATGGTATAGGAGAAGGAGGGAGGGGAGAGGGGGGGGGGGTAAACCACACCGAAGGAAATGCTTCAACTTCAGAAGGACAAAAATAAAGAAGAAGAAAGAATGACGTTGCGCTGGTTATGGATACGACGCTATGCTCGTAACCAATGCGATTTGCATCTTAATGGACGAGAAAATAACTCGGAATTAATTAACAGGTGGGAACAATGCATGTTAGTAGGGTATTACAGGCTTTGACATCAACTTACTAAACAATAACTGCCAATCAAATTAATCACTCAATATGTTTGCAAATTGTGCCTTAATTTACTTAATAATTAAAGATAAATTTTAATATCCTGTATTATTATATTATATTTAATAAAATATAATATATTTGTTTAATTTCAATATTTATTATATTAATTATTTGTTTAATTTCAGTATTTAGCATATTCGTTATTTGTTTAATTTCAGTATTTATTATATTCGTTATTTGTTTAATTTTCTTATTTTTAATTTTAAGACATTAAATGTTTGAAAATGAAAAATGAAATTTTATTATTCATTCATTTTATTTTGTGTGCACGTTTTATTTATCAATTGGCTTATTCAATTGCTTTATTACATCACTTGTTTAATTATATTAATTATTTTACTATTAAGCCATGGTTTTATTTAATGATACTAATACTATTTACTAAAAGTATTATTCTAATACGTATAGTTTACTGTGACTTTTATAGTAACATTTTAGTAATTTAGGTACTAACATTCTTTTAGGCAGGTAATCTTGCGCGTCTTGTTAATTATTTTTTTTTATTACCGGTAATCATCACGTTTAGTTATATGGCATAGTTATTTAATAGTCATATGCTATACAAAAGCGTGGATCCATGTAAGTTGCATAAGGCTAGGTTTGTACAGATGGATGTGATTTATGGAGGGATTAATTGCACTTTTGACCTAACTGCGCGGTACATGTAACCCTAAGGGTATTTGATCAAAAACCAGCACTGCCCCCCATTCTTATATGTATGGAGAAAAAAATTTGTCCGCAGCCCCCACAGCACTCTTGATTAGCTCTGCCTGCATTTTCAGAAAAGTTTAACCTCATAAACCTTACAGTAGATATATTGAGCCCTCTAAAAATAAAAAAGGCACTGCTTAACAAAAAAGAGAGAACAAAACGTGGTTTGAACTTTTAAAAAAAGACTTCCGTACTTCACTACTTTTCGAGAGATCGATCGACTGAACTTTCTCTCTCCTTCCGGTTCTTCTTCCTTTTCTTTTTCTTTTTCTGTGGACTTTTCTAGGTCTATAGTAAGTGCATGCAAGGAGCAAGTCAGGATATTCCCACACCAGGAAAACTCTGGAGGAAAAAAAAAAAAATCTCTCTCAAGAGCTTCAGGGTGAGAAACTGACTGATGCCTACAGTCATTTTTTGCAAATACCATTATGCACTTCTCATCCCAAATAATTGAAAAACCACAAGCAAATAATTACGTGCCATGTTTTTCCCAAATTTTTAACCCTGGAGATATCCTGTCACTCAAGCCCTACCACAACTTTAATAGTCTAAAATATTTTATAGAGATGATGAGAAACGTATGTGCAACGAATATGCTTGGTTAACCTTTAGGCAAGTAAGGACATCCATCATCTAGCCTACGGTATCCAACATACGTTCCAAGTAAAATGCATAACAACAGTAAATATAGGTCAGGTAAGGTTGGGTTAGGTTAGTTGAATGTATAGGTTAGGATAACGTAAATAAAATTAAGCCTACTGTATTATTTCGCAGTGACAATGTCTGAAATATTTTTTGACAAATTTCTCCCATTATTTTCCCAGCCCATAATTACACCCCTCGTATTTCCTCAAAATTTGTAACCCCCATCCGCCCTCTCACCAGACCCTACCGCAACATTAATTAGGTGGAAAATCAACCAATTGGAAGACGAGCAACAATCTGGCCGAGTCCCGGGGTCTTAATCTGGGCCATAGATCTAGCCCCCTAAGTATCTGTGGGCGTGGGTTTGATCCAGTGCCAAAGCAAGGCGTCCTCTTGGCCAAGATCCCATCAGCATCGTGATGATGGCGATTGGACCCCATCGAGTTCGTCTCTCTGGCACAAGTCCCTCGAAATCCAAGATTACAAAAAAAGTAGGAGAGGAAGAGAAGAGGTCAGAAGAAAAGAGTAGGAGACCTCTAATGGCATAATGCAGCTTGACAGCAATTGACCTTTGCTCCAATTCCAATAAATACCAAAAGGGGGTCTCCGGTGGAGGATTTATCATGAAGAGAGAGGGAGAGAGTAGGTACAGTAAAAGAGAGAAATACTGCGGTAAAAGGGAGGTAAAAGAGTGGAAAACGAGGGGTTGTGATTTAGTGCTGATTTTTTGGAGGAGGCCATGCTTCTTTTTGGAAGCTGCCACGCCTTACAAACATTGAGGTGGGAAGCGCAAATTATTGGGCGAAAAATTTATCGCTAATTTTACAGGTCTTACGTCTAGTTGTAAAATCTACAGAAAAACCAATCTCCACCACAGGAGAAGAATTGTAAAATAGTATTAATCTCACTAGTAATAATAATTAGTCCCTTATTTTTTTAAATAGAATAAAATAATTTTCTGATGACTGTAAAACAAGCAAAAATAATAAGTACTGCAAGCAATTATTTATTGCCACATGACAAGCCAACGGTATTGTTTGCCTAAATTTTGCGAGCAAAATATTATTGACGAATTAGTCAATTAGCTATGGTGTGTGGTTCGCGAAAAATCAGCAGAGCAGATAATGCTTTTTAAATAACCTGCAATGCCGACTTTCCTGGACGACCGCAATGCGATAATGTATTTTTTTCCGGATTTTGCGCCTATTGACTGCAACAATATGTTGTGTGTGCCATTGCAGGCCTGTTTGGCTCACCCTGAAACGAGCTTGGAGCGCAGTTATTTTGGCGACAAGTGAGTCGTTGCTTGTGTCGGCTAAGGTATTAGGCCATTTTCGTGACACCAGGTACCAGTTGTTGCACGGTTTATTTTCCCATAACCCACTTTTTTACCTTATTGGTCGTGTGGAGCTGTAGCTCTTTCCGAAGTAACAAAAAAAAAGCCACGGCCCATTTTTTTATTTTACAGCCCTACATGGAGTGTGCCAAATAAGGATTCATGAAATACCCTGCAAGTTTTTCACCAATTGTTATAATTTTATTGTTGACTCTCTGACACATGTTGCATTTGGCCATTTTGTTCAAATGCGATCAATTAGTTACATTGTATAAATTCATTAAGCGACGTGTTTAATGCAAGTTAGTGCACTAAATTAATTACTCCATCACCATATGGACATATGTCAGAACAGGTGTTGCCTCTCGCCCCCCCCAAAAAAACATATCGACTAGCCCCTGCAGCACAAGTTATTTTCACACTGGACTGCATGACCGTACTAATCCGGAGGTAAAAGCGCAATAATTTGTGAAATTTGACGCCCTGTAAATGTCACCTGAAATTCTCATGTCAAAATCTAATAGGGCCTACCTATCATATGACCAGTGTAGTACACTACACTACACTTCCTTCAGATCAGTCATAACAATACTCTCACATCTGCTCTAGATACACCCTCCCAAAGATTAATCCCTGCCCACTCTAGTGTAAGTGCACTTGTTTAATCCCATGGAACGAACCAAGAAACATTTTCACGCCCTCGCTTCAACTTTGCCCAGTCCATTTATCCCTAGCTAGCAACACATGCTGTTATTAAGCNCCCCCCCCCCTCCTTCCCTCCTTTTCCTTCACCTTACTCCCGTTTCCTTCCTTTTTGGCGTGGATCCATTTATAATCCAGGCTTGAGTTGGACAGGAGCGCTCCCAGAGTGCCTGCAAGCCCCCCTTCTTGCCATCATCTCACTCAGGCCCATGGATCATTTCTCTCTCTCTCTCTCTCCCTCTCTCCCATCACCTTCCTTTCCTATCCTCCCCAAACCTTTGGAGAGAAAAAGGGCGCCAGTCTGCCTAACTCTCATGCCTTGCCTTGTCTTGAAACTCACCTGGATATAACTAATTACAAATCGCCATAGATGCACACTACTGCCACTCTCAGGGACAGAGGCACAGATGATAACAAGGAGCTTACGAAACACCCTGTATAAATGAAAGGGGCTGGGTCTAATAGGACTCTAGACATGTCACCACCCCTTTCTATTATTCTGGGGGACTAAGGCGAGGTGGAGTCAGGATATGTCTTGAGGTGTACATGTGACGAGTTGCCTGAGGGAATTGAGCTAAAGCCTTGGGTTATTAATGGTTTGCGCCTGTTAAGACGGGGGGTCGAGGGAGCTGAGAGATCCAGGAGGTGAATCACCTTTTTGCACACGACCATGGATATTAATAGTCAAAGTTTGGGAGCCAAAGGACCCATCATACATCACTGTGCACTGACATTTACTTGCAGAAAAATGTGCAGCACTTGTACGAATTACTGCTTACTAAACGGGTATGAAACGGATCTACTGATACCATTCCATGAAAGGAGTAAGGTAGCGGACCTGAAGCTCAAATTAGCCTCCTACTCATCGCAACTGATGAGGTAAAGGATCTCCCGTCTTGGAGGCTAATTTGAGCTTCAGGTTTGCTACCTTACTCATTTCTACTGTACACACAGAGGCGTGATATGGAGTAGACCAGTGCGGGCTAGAGCCTATGAACTTTTTTAATCAAACGAGGAGTCGAAAATGGAGGCCATGTGGACATCTGCGGCTCCATCGACGGCACCACACGTCGGGTAGGTCTCGATTTCAGTCTCATTTCAGCTCCACTATCTGGATAATGGAAGGGGGCTGAGCTGAATACCCAACAGCATGTGCCTTTGAACCCTTTTCTCCTCCTGCTGAAGGGATTTAGCTGCGGAATCGAGCTCTTTCGCGGAACTAATTTCGTGTTTCTGGCCAACTCTGGGGTAGGAGGAGACCCCAAAAAAAGAGAAACCCCCTCCGACTCTTGCCGAAGAAGCAGAGAACAGTTGAGAAGCTATGCCAAGTGCACTGCCTGGGCTGCTGAATTTCTAACTTGCCAGAGAGAAATCGGTGCACTTGCAAGCACAGGAGGGAATATAGTACACGTCACATGCGAAACCTTCCTTTATGGTCCTCATCATACCCCCTTTGATGTCTACTGCTCACTCTACGGTACAGCATGTTTTTGAGCAGAGAGACAGAGTACTACAGTACATGACCAAGGACTATGTCCAAAAAAAATTACAGTTTGTGTCTTTTGGTTAAGATGAGAGACACATCAGCCTTGGCCTTTAATAATTATAATATTTTGTTCAACAACAGGCCTTACTAATAATATAGTCAAAGAAAAGCAATTAAGTAACACGTTTTCAAATGTGGTAGATTCCATTTTTAAGGTGTAATCATGCACAGAAATATTTCATACCGTTTTTTCCGCACACACAAAAAACTTTCGCCGCACATGGAATTGTAATTATTCGAGCAATAATTAAACCATAAACCTCCACTCAAATGGAACCTTTGTTCTCTCCTACTTGTGTGTGTGCCGTATCCGTCACAGGCCGCAAAGTCTATGGATATAATATTGACCGACTCTGGGGGGGAAACCATTTGGCTATTGAATATCGGATAAACAACTATGGCCCCGGGCCAGAACCCCAGATAAATGGGGCAGGTGGTGCAGCATGCAATTTGTCTCTTGACAAAGGTAAGGGTCGAATCACGCAGGCTCTCGTTTCCAGGAGAGAGAGAAAAAAATTATAACGAATAATTTAAATACTAGCTAGATCTGTGCTTATACATGGCAACCTCGCTTTTTTCTGCTGATAAATTCTGCACGTGGGAATGATTTTAGGTCAGGGAACAATGTATATTCACACGGGCTGATGTTCCACGCAGAATTATTTACGTTTCGATCTATCTTCGTCATTGTGAGCAGCTCAGGCAGTGGAAACTAACCCGTCTTTTTTATTTAAAAAAACTAGAATACAACCCATCGTACAATGGCCTCACCCACTCCAATGTTACCCGGTGAAAAAAAATATGGTGAAAACTTTTCCATTGTTCAAAAGTTTTAATTTCTGCCCGAACTCACAGCCGGAGTAACAATATTATTGGAGAAAATAGAACAATGGCGGTTTTGCAGCGTGGCACGATGGCGGTTAAAGGTATGGTTTCTGGCGCTATAATTTTAGTGAATATTTTTCAAAAAAAAAAACATTGTAACATTCTAGCAGATTTAAAATGCCGATAGTGTTTAAATTTCTCAAGATCACATTATCATTGGAGCCCAATAATTCTAATTGATGATTTGAATGTCGATTGGCCCAGAAATTTTACCCTTCTAATTACTTGAATTCAATGCTTCTTAAACGGTCTAAGCCACGTGCATGGCTCACAAAAATGGAGTTAAAGTGGTCGGAAAAGTCGAACATGGCGGTCTCCTGGAATGATTAATCCCTCCCGCATGCCCACGCCCCTTCTTTAAAAGCAAAAAAAAGAGTAAGGCTACTCAACTAGAAGGGGAAAAGGTGAAGGAAAGAAGAAGAATTCTATTTCTTCCCCTCTCCTCCCGATAATTTGACAGTAGAGACGGGGGAAGATTCGGACGGAGGAGATAAGCCAATTTATCATGCGTTTTTCGGCAGTTAAATGAATGAGGGGGATGGGGAAACTCCTTCCCATCATGGTAATTGGAGGGAAAGGTTGATGCGACCGGATTTTTTTTCCTACACTTTCCTTCCGGAGACAGAGAAAAGAAATTCGAGGGAAAAAAATGGAGGAAGAATCGAGGGCGAGGTACAGATTTTGTCAGAATTAATGAAGCGAATTTTGCATTAATTTGTAATTAACAATTGATTGTCATTATGTCTTACAAAATGGTTGGATGAACAGGTTAGGTTAGGTTACTAATCAAAATGTATTAAATGAGAATAAATATTAGACCAGAACATCTCGATATATCCGAACATTCACTTACCACCAGGCAATATCAATTGGTCTCCAAAAAGATCTATCGGTTGAGTACACAAAATTCCAATATCCTGATGGTGCGATCGAGGGCTCCTTCTTTCTAAGCGCTTTCTGAATAAAGCGGTAGAAGGCAAAGCTAAATGCAAACTGAAATTTATGAAGCCGCGCCTTTTTTTTTTTTTGCTATCCTCCAAACCGAAGAAAAAGACCTGAGGTACAGAAAACAGGATTTTCCTTTTTCCAAGCTGGCAAATGTAAGATTGCCGGATTATACATCACCATTTCGAGGATGTCTACGAAAACTAGACTGGCAGTAATGCTATCAAAGTGACGCCAACTGAAGTTATGTCCAGTCCCTGGAGGATCTTTATTTATATTTTTTTGACATTACTGGCATAAACGATTTATACTATTAAAATCCTAGTGATGTTTCCGATTGGCCCCTGTTCTGCGACTGCGCAAGGGGAAAAAGATATGACCCTAACAGCGCCTCTGGTGGATGGAAGGCTGTACTATTCATTTTCTTTCTGTGGGGCAGAAAGCAAACAGCAGTAGGCCTAGAAAAAAAAACTCGTGCGAAGCGAGGGTTTTTCTGGTATAATTAAAATAGTAAAATAAATTGGCTTAATCTTTGGCTAGCAGACTCAGCAGACGCGATTATCAACCTCCATTCTACTGTAGGTGTATCCAGCAGAATTCTCTCCCCCAATTGCCACTCCAATGCATTTCGAAGCGCCAGACTTTTGGTAAGGCAAATCCCAGAGAGAAAAGCCTCCGCTGGAATCTCTTTTGAAACCGTACCATTTGTACCCCTCTCCCTCCCCAACATCCCCATGAATAGCATGGGGAGAGTCTATAGGCATCGACTGACCAAGGCTCTATTTACCCACAAAAGGGTAGAGGGGGGAGAGGGGTTGGAACTGACGCAACTGGAGGCGCAGCTGACACCTCCATTATCCAGGGTAAACAAAAGGACAAGCCCATAGGCTCTTCTCTTATTATTATTCCCTCACGAGGACTAGCAAGTGGCTATAAAATCGTTACTCTGGATTATTCTATGGAGTGACCAAAAATAGCAATTTTAAGTGCTGCGAACTAATATTAATCACTGCTAGTTTTGTACAGCAGCAGAAATCGGGCAAAAAATCGCTTTAATCCCCTGGCTGCCCATATAGATGGCGCATCCTGCCACTCTCAGGGTCCTGTGTGAGTTGTGGTACTACATACACGTGGACAAATAGAGGCACAGACTCCACCCAATTCTCCTCGAGGTTAGAAAAAAAAATCGAAATGAAAATCACTGATACCTGGCCCCTCCCCTCAAAAAATGGTTGGTCAAATAATCCCGCCCTCTATCAAAGCATTCCGAACATGACATCATAACACACAGGCACGCATCACCCCTAGTCATACACACTATACCCCGTCTCCTTGCGTGATCACTGCTGAGTAAAGTGAATCTTGACAGATAATAACCCCTACCACCTCCCATATCGCTCATTTAATTAACTCTAGGGCCCAACCCCTATTCCCATGGACGTGGATTTTACATAATTAAAACACAACAAACGTCCCCTTCCATCGGTATAACAATGAATCCGAAAAAAAACCTCACGTCATATCCAAATGGATACATTTTTGGGGCCCTTTACGAAATCGATAGTTTTAATAAGCCACACAGCCTGTTATCGGTATTTACCACCAGTGTTGCCAATCCTGCATATTTCCAACCCTGCAGTGTCGAGAGCGCATGTGGTTTAGACATTGTTTTGTAATTGTTTCTCAACTTATTTTGGGGGGCATGCGGCTGTGGCGTGGTAAATCGGCCGGAGCTTCTCGTTTTTTTTTACTAGTTTCAGACTCCCTGCCACACCATCCAGGTCATAAAGAGCTGGTTGGGATATTAGTTACCGCAGGTATAAAAATTACGGGGCACAGCTTTTATCAGTTTCAGCAGCTGGAAACCACGATCCGTCAGTGGAGATACGCGCAAATCCGCTGTGCACTTGCAGGCTGTAATTACGGGGGGGTTTAGTGCAGTAGTGCGTGAATAAAAATTTAAATATCACTTTGAAAATATTAAAGGGAATGACGAATTAGAACTATAGGGTTAGTTCCCAATTATTTTTTTACTGACGAAACCGAGTGCACACTACCGTTTGCGCAGCGTGTACGGTTGGCATTACCAATGACATAGTGGGAGTATTGCAAAGCACTTATTTCCAACGCTACACTTAGGGGGGCAATATGGTCGACGTTTGCGACGTTGCCAAAGCTATTGAACAAACCTTAGATGCGACGGGTGTGTCCCATGGGGAGTAAGTCTAGAAACCCTGACAGTGCAGTGCCATCTATGCAAGGGAGTGTGGGACTACATGAACAACCCAGACATCAATTGTAAATTGCATCATTCGCACGCCAATTGCATAATTAGTCGGTTCGGCAAATGGCATGGAAATGCCCGTAACTACATACACCGAGTGAGAGGAAAATTTTCAACCGTCCATATATAGTAGCAACGATTTGCTGTTGAGTTTGTCCAGCAGGGATAGGTGGTATACATATAGAAGCACACACACACATGCTCGCTCAATCGCACTAGGGACCACAGTTAAATATGCAGAGTAGAAAGGGGAATACCTGTTCCATACTAAACAGAAAACGCGCATTTAATCCGAAACCCAACGCGATTTTTTTTTCTCATGAGAATTTTCCTCCAAAATGGCGGCTCACTCTCTGTACAACCCTAGTAAAAAACATAGAATCAGTGTTTTTTTGCTGAATGTAAATGTAAGCCTAGGGCAAATTGGTTTCTCGTTTAGTCCACACTCTTTTTTGTGTGTGTGTGTGTGTGTTCAGAAAACTGGATAGAGTCTGCACAAATTTTTTGGGGGAAGGCAACGTGGACACGTCGATACCGAGATTCAACCGTGCATGAAGGCGTGGCCTGGAGGTTAACCCCAGAGATTATCAACACTGTTGCACGTCCAGTATTCTTTTTGCAAAAGGGAAGAGGGAAATTTATATTTCATGTGCACATCTCACACCAGCCACCCTCCAACTGCATTGTTTTTGCAACGGTGCGCGTGCACTGGAGTGCGGATGAAACAGAGCGTGTAGTGTGAATTTGTCGACATAAAAAAAAGTAGTGTAGAGAGTGGCAAGTGACGTTCCGGCCCTATTCCTTTTTAAAATCCCTTGTGAAAACGAGGCGAGGGGGGGGAAAAAAACAGGGTTTATTCGCAGTCCAAAACCTTGCCTGACACAATATGGCATGTCGTACAGGATGCTCCAGTTGTTATTGGACATGAGGGCTCAACAATTTTTTGTGGCCTTGACATGTTGCTAATTTACAGCGATAGTTGGGGTTCTTTTACGAACAAAATCGGTACTGGAATTAAAGGCCAGTCTAAATCCGCGAAAACAAAAAAAATCATAAATTTTGGGTATTACTATTTAGACTCAAAAAAGTGCAGTTTTCGGACTTTTCCCTCAATTAGCGGCATGTAAGAAATCGGTGTGGCAAATTTCAGCAAGATTAGTAGTCTGCAAGAAAGTGGGTTATAGGTAGCCGTAACATACAGTACATACGGACAAACTTTCTGCGTTATATAATTATGCAGATATATATATATATATATATATATTTCATTACCCCACGGGGGGAGTTATACTACTCCTTAGGGGGGGGTGAGTTGCCACCTTTGGAATTTGTTTTGGAGCGAGTTTAAGAAGAATCTTAATTAGTATGCTCCAAGGGTGGGTGGGAGGGGATGTGCAATGTGCAAGTGCAATGTCTCTAATCGTCATTTTGTGAACTCCCCCGGGTGGCTTAGTCTGCCGGAAATTGCCACCCGAAACGAAGCCAGAGATGGCCCAACTCTGCACGAAAGAAGGTGGGAACCCCGGGTGGGGATTGAACCCGGGACCTTAACTTCCGTGGGCGCGCGCGTTACCGCGGCGCCACTCCGTCTCCCCATTGTGCAGAGATATTGTATCAGTCTTTTCAGTACAAAAATGAATCGGGTTCATTACACTGTTCTGAGGTCAGGTGTGTTCACCCCTGAATCGTAAATATCACCACTCGAATAAATCTCCGCACACATTTACATTGGGGTGCCCTACACTGCCAACAATTAAAACAATACCACAGCAGCGCAATTTCCTCTCACGACAACAATTACAGCTCACTTTACTGTCGCGCATGATTTTAAGCTTAGGTAAAAAAAAAAATTGAGTGTAGCATGCACGTAATAAAGAATGTTTGCTTCGAGAAGGGTATACCCAACCCATGTACATGCAAGGGCTTGCACACGCGACAAACAAACCAATGGGAAACGGGGGTTCATCGGAAGGAGAGAGAAAAAAAAAAAAATGAAAAGGAAGAAGAAAAGAAAAAGAAAATTTCATTTCTTTGATGGTGTTTCCTTGCACGGGAAGATCTTTGCGTGAGGTCGCAGCTCAGATTAGACCACGACGACTCACTTTATTGCACATTTTACTATCAGGTGTTTGCATTTCGTGGAATTTTCAAGTAGTTCCCTCTTTTTTGTCTGAATAGACTAAACCACACACCTCGCACTTTTTTTTCTGTTAGAGGAATGAGGTCGTACCCGCCAGTGTGATTTTTATTGTTCGGTTTTACACGCCTTTAACTGCACCTCGAACCGCGCCAAGACTATTTTCTGATGTGGTCAGCCGCTAAATTGAACTCTTGGGAGTGTCCTTTTATCACACTCCACATTTCTTTTTTTCTCTCTCTTCTTTTCATCCTACTGCAGAATCCGAGGCATTCAAATAAATCCGCTGTCTCAGAATGGCAATTTTCTGGCAAATACATCACCCTGTCAAAGAAGCAGATCCAGGTGGTAAAACTTTCACCATTTGTCCACCTCCTTTTAATTGCGTAATTCGCAATGGGGTAAAAAAAACGGTGAATTATTTTTCATTCTTGAATTGTAATATCGCTTTAAAAAGTAACTGCTTCCAATTTTATTTGACGGTTACATTAGTGTTCAGTGAAACGTAAGAAACATTTTTGACAAATTTTTCGCAACTAAAACAAAATATTAAAGTAATACTACTAAAAATTGATTCAATGTCAGGTTTAATAAATATATATTGGAATGTAACCAGGAATCAATCGGAAATCGAATCAAATATAAAGTTAATTTATGTAGCAATGAACGAAATATCGGATAACAGCCATGTATTGTTATTACATGACGTAAGATATTAATTTTGGTATTTTAATATTCTTCAAGTTGATTGTTCACCTTACAAGTAATGATTCTTTGTCATGTATGTTTTCACGTGTTACATGGAACACTATTATGTATTGATTAACAAATAGATTTTTAGCAAGCTAGATAACTACAGTATTATTTTATTATTTGTTTGTTTGTTTGTCGGTTTGTATTTTAATTTTTGAGCTTACACGCAGTATGCCTATCATCGACTGATAAGAACTCAACAATTACTCATAGACGTATACACTCAACAATCTGACAGCACATTTTTGTGTTGACGAAATCTTTAAAGTATATCAAACTTCATGAACTGTTCATAAATAATATGGCAAAAGCAATCCAGTCAAATACACGGACATGTCTGGACTGTTTCCAGATAACGCCCGTTTCTTTCCGCCATGAGAGTCAATATTTATAAATAATTCTCGCAAGATCGTGTCCGATGATGTCAGGGCAGCTTTTGGCCCAACTGCTGATTATGATAGGGGCGGAAATTAGCCTCCGCTAATTATTTTTACATGTAACCGATTTGCTGCCCTCCCTCTCCCCGCTCCCCTCCGCTACCCTCCGGCCGTATTGTTTTGACAACGTTCCACAGAGTTTCACATGATGGCGCACCTCCACTTTCGGCAACTGAACCATTCATTGTTAATCTGAAATCCCATAATGCATGTTCTCCTACTCTATATATGCCGGCATATGCTGGCCACATGGTTTGGCGTTAAACTTTCATTGTTTACTGACCATGCACAACGTCATACATCATTAGTGCTGACCGCAATTATTAATTGCGTTCATCACAATGCCTCTTTGGGGGTGGGGGGAAGGGGGCACCACAATCGGCTATTTTCAACCAGTTAAAAATTAAGCAGCTTACCCACATGACTGTGTGAATTAGCAGTGAAAATATTGTGATTTTTTACTAATAACTACACTCAAAAATAGCTGGGATCAGTACTTGTTTATTGCATTGGGATGTACTTGTTATAGTTTTGTTCCCAAAATTGAAAATTCCTGCCTTGAAATTTGCACACAAATTTATGCAAAATGCTACATCTCATGGTTTCCAGTAGCATGCAGCGATTATCATAATAAAAGTCTCGTGACTTCGCCCCTTTAAATTTAGATTGCATTAATTTTTGTGCAATTACGCGTAAGTTACATACTTTAACATGCACTATCGTCCAAAAATAATTGCGGAAAATTTATATTACATTACAAGTGAAAAATCCTCTATATTTGGACTGTAATGCGCATCATAATTGCCGCACTAAAATAATTACTATCTTATTACTGAAACTAATTGATCCAATGTACAGTTTCTGGCAACAAATGTGTGCTTTTCCCTACAGTGACGGCGCGCGGCGTATGAATAACTGAAATTAATGCTAAAATTATTTTATTCAATAAAGAGCACACCAGCTCATCCCAGCAATAGCAGAAAATCAAATTTAAGCCCACTACCATCCCGCTTTACTATAAAATTAAATTTTTGAAATTTACAAAATGAATCTCAAATTTTACCTTCCTTTTCAGCCCTCCTATGAGGTAACGTAAAGTAAGAACCAACCAAACAAACAAACAAACAAATGTTACTATCCATATATTAATACAGGGCAATAGTGCAGAACCTTCTTCCATTTTCCTTTCCCTACTAGCCCCAAGATTTTCACCAAAAAAATCCCTTCAAATGAACCTCCCTTTATTTGATCTTTATTTTTCCCGACTTGGTATCGACGGGTTCAATCAAAGGCAGTGCATGCAAATCGTGTGCTTGCATGTACAGCTCCGATTTCTCACGTCTCCTTCTCGTCAGGAGAAACCCCCCTATAATCTGGGCTAAGCTGTATTAAAGTCCTTCAGGAGCCATAATGGAGACCATCGGCACGCGCCTGGACAATCTGGACTCAGCAACAGAGAGAGAGAGACGAGAGACGATTTTACCCTCTTTCTCTTGTATTACCAACGGTGAAGAACTGTTATTACCTGCCCCCCCAACCCTGCCTCCAACCAACGGACTAGAAATACGTCTTGAGGGGGGCAATTCCAGCTTCAGTTTCAGTGAAGGTGGGAGGGGAGGGATAAACCTCTGAGGAAACACAAATAGAAGCTTCTTGACTAGAGGAGTTCAACCCCCTTTGCGGGAAAGTGGGGAGGAGGAAGCAAGGGTAGAGTCGTGATTGATTGATTGATTGATTGATTGATTGATTGATTGGTACAGGTTGAGTCGATGGTTCTTTTGGCAGATGTGAAAAATGCAGCATTTTCACAATATTAGCAGCTAAGAAAATCGAATATTGAAGAGCAGTCGTTACTGTGTAGTAACTGCTATTAAATAACCGTTATTGATAACCTCTAAATATATATCAATCTGCGTAAAAAATGTAACTATGAACACAGCCGTAGATAACAAAATTTTTAGAAAATATGCAACAGTAATTAACTAACAAATATCAATTATTATAAAATGCGAAGTTGTTCGCTTGTTTGTTTTTCCAGGTTTGCTTTTCGTGGCAACCTGTTTCCATGGTGTAAACAATGGCTGATTTCCGCTTATTACATTGGCATGGAAACAGGCCTTGCGAAGACTGTAGTAATGTAAGTAATAGACTTGAAAAAACGATCACTTTTCCATACAAAAAAAAGAATAGTTATAACATGACTCTCTTGTGAATTTGATGCGATAATCGCCAACTGGATAAAACCACTATGAACCTATGTTCAATTTTGGCCGAGACGAGGGTTAGTTTTCATTAATTTCATTCGCAGCAGTTTGCAAAAAAGTGGATGGCGAAATATCCTGACTCAAATTTTCAGCGGCGCCAAAACTGCTGATGGCAATTTACTTTAGCTGAATTTATTAATTCCAATCAGACCTGTGCTATACTCCTATGTGAGAGTCTGGATCAGCTAGTTTGCAAACTTTTCGCAAAATTATTAATGAAAAGTTTCTCATTGTCTTTTTTTTACAAATTGGGACACTCCAATTGCCTCGTTTTTGCCAGCACAAATATTCGTTAAAATGTTTGGAGAGTATTTTTTATTGAGAATGATTGCGTGATTATTTCTTGCATACAATTGTATATCGCAAAATTAACTTGTGCACTTTGTGTTTGTTAGTGGCACGATTACCTTGTGAATTCGTGCAATTCGTATAATATTGCACAATCAGCACATAACAGGCGGTGCAAACAGGGCTTTTATCGTGAGTAGTTGCTTGAATCGATTTTTGTCCTATCACCACAAAAAAGAGCAATATCAGTTAGCATTTTAATCTCACTTGCTTACTAATACTAGAATTATTTACAAGATGCCAAAAAAACGCAGCATATTTTTATGTTGTAAAATTTTTGGGGGGCAAAATGCGATAGGCAAAAAATTCTTTTCTGGCCTGACGCTGAATAGTAGCTGGGTACTGTGGGGGGTTGGAAGTAAAAAAAATTCAATATCTACATCCTGCAAGAGCAGATGATATACCTCTGGACCGCTGTGGTGAGGCTGCCACCCACCCACCCACCCTTCGAATATTCTCGCCTAAATCATGCATGCCGCACCCACCGCCTCTGCTTCTGCAGGAATAATAATAAAAAAAGGAAAAGAAGAAGAAAAAATCTCAAGCTGCAGCTTTTTTGCATCAAGATTTGGAATAAATGCGGGAGATGAAAGACAGCCCGGTGGCGAATAATAAGTGTTCCCTTCTTTTTTTCTTCTTCTTCTTACTCTTTCCCTCGCCACCACCCATCTTCTTCCCAGCTTCTCTTAAAAAAAACGAAGAAGGGAAATGAGGCAGCGCGGCTTTGACTCGAAAGAGCCGAGGACGTAGCTTAAATCAGTTTTCTGGATGAGCAAATAATTTTCGGCTAGAATGGAGGAGTGATTCCTTTGTTGTCGATTTTTTTTCTTCTCCTTGAAGAAGGTACCTCGTATAGCCTCGGTATCTTGTTTGTTGGATTCCTCCGACCAACAGGATGCACAATCATGCATCATGCAAGGGGGCGCTAATAGGAGGAGAAGGCTGGAAGATTGCAAGGGATGGAATTTCCTTCTTTTAAAAAATAAATGAACCTGAGGGAAAAGAAGGAAATATGTGCAGATTGGAATTTAAAGCCTGTAAGTGTATATGGATGTAATTTGATGATTATCAAGTTACACTTTGGTATTCTGTTCGTGTAATTATGTAAAATCTGGCTGAGCATGAAACTTGAAGATGCCCTGTAATTCCACAACAGAAACATTTTTATCCGGCCATAGTAATTTACGGGGTCGCACACCCGGAAAAAAGTGCTAAATTTGCAAGTTCATCATAAACGGTAATTCTGAGAGTCACTTACACTTCGGTATATCGTTATTATTCAAAAATCTGCGTGAGCATGAATCTTGAAGATGTCCATTTCCCCCACAACAGCAACATTTTAATCCAGCCTTAATAATACGGGGTCGCACACCCGGATAAAATTGGCTAAAATCCCAAGTTCATAAACGGAGATTTCCCTCATCAAGCACTTTACACTTCACATCCACTCATTTCCTCTATATTCAGATTTCCCGAATTTCCGGAGCTCCCTGCCATTGTGAACCGGAAGAAATGGGCAAGGACTGTCGCTCAGAACAGCAGGCAAGATTTTCCACTAACTGACATTTATTTCCCCGATTCCCAATTACTGGCATTGGAGGGAAGGGAAGGGGGAGGGGAGAGACTGAGAGAAACGAATAAGAATAAGAGAGAGAAAGAGGTGGAACATTCCCGATCTCATTACGCCAAGCTGCACTGCTTCCAGTCAATTGAGGCAAAATATTGGATCCGGAGGATGGAGGAGAAGCCACTGCGACCAGTGGCTGTGTAATGAAGGAAAGGAAAAGTGGAGTCTGGTACTATAGCAAAAGGGGGGTGGGGGCCCGAGTTGCGGTCGCAGGCCTGGATTCCCTCCTACTCACCACAATCTCTCGGGCTTGGCCATCAAGTCCGGCGGATATGGCCACTCCTCTGTTAATTATATTGTCCGGACCCAGACATGACACCCTTATATACTAAGCCTCTGTGCCTCTGTTTGTCTGCATGTCATCTATGTGAGCGACATGGTACTACAATCACCAGCAAGTAATTAGCACTATCGGCGCCTTATTCGTCTAATCAATTCGCCATTCAGGATATGAATGGACGAACAGAAGCTGAGCAATTGTCCTGTGAAAATGAGGCGAACAAGAGAAGGTTGAATCAATACAGTTGGTATTCTTACGCTTTCGCCGCATGCAATTTCAAGCACAATTGCATTTCGCTAAATAAAGTCATCGCCATCGGCTTTATTTTCTAGAATGACAAAGCCCCCCTCTCCACCGGGGGTATTCAAAAGCTACTCAAACGAGCCATTGTGCCTTTTCCTCTTTATATTCACGCTTCGGTTCTTCTTTTTCCCCCTACCTCCCCACCCTCTCCTCTCCTCTGTGTTGCTAATTACGGATTCTGCTGAAACTTGCCAGTTGCAAATTGTTGCCAACGTCTGTTTCCACTTCCAGTAACTCAGTTAGTATACATTCCGCCAGAATACAGATAGAGCCAGATGCAAGAGCTAGAGAAAAGCAGGCTTTCTTTCTATTTTGTGCTAAAAAGGGGGTGCATGGAATATCACAACCATACTGTTTTTGCAAAATAAATTTGCACGAGCATCAGGTTGTGCTTACAGTGAAAATTTTATTACCCTTGGCAATATACGATTGCAACTTAATCCCCTCGGAGGCAAAATAAGTCTGGTAATGGGATTTGTAAACAAGCCTGTTGTTTCTGCCTCGCGAATTTTTTTTGTGTTAGTTTTCTGAGCCTTCTCAACCTTATACTTTGCGACAGAAACATGACAGACAACGTCATTAAAACTAGGGGAGGGTTGTTATTAAAAGCAAAAAAAAGGATATGAAATCGAGCACCCTTCTTTTTTTATCCTGGCAGAGTGCAGTAATGTAAGGTTTATTCAGTGCTGCGGGTATCGTGTCATCTTTCTTCTTCACTGGCTCACCTCTGATCCTTCTTTGTCCCTCTCAGCTTGTTCCTCTTTTTCTCCATAACCTTGATGGTTGTTATGGAAACGAGTGGAGGAGGAGACGACTATGGGAAAGGAGATTGCTCCACTAACTCATTTAATGGAAAGTTTGCAAACTAGTTTGGGAATGAGGCTTAAAATGTGGCAACAATATTTTCTCACGCTGATTATTCAACAGGAAGTTTTCTTGCACTTCATATAGACTCGTGTGAAAATAAAAATCACTTAACCAACGTTTCCGTCAGTTAAACTGCCAGTTTAGTAGCTTACAAAAGAAGTTCGAACAATCTGTTTATATTGGGACGGAATGGCGTTGTTTGAAATGGTCGACAAAAGTGGCAGTGACACCAGTGGAATTTTTTTTGTCTCCGCCTTGGCTTGGCAACCTTGCTGTCTAGCCAAATTTGGCATGTTAGCAGTTAATCTACCGATTAGAGAATGTACTAATTCATATACATCACAGAAATATACGGCTAAATTTGCAAAACAAACCAGTTCCCACTTTTATTGTTTCCACTTATTCTTACAGCAACTCTGAAGATCGGATTTAGAAACAAAATAGTCCACTTTTCATCTTTCTCTGGGTCTTCTTTTTTTAGATTTCTAGCCAACAAGAGTGGGTGTGAAATTTCTTTCAAATAAAATTTTTTTTGAAGGCGTTGGACAAAGAGCAATCTAGGCTTGATCTGAGCTTCAACTTGGATGGGAAGGAACAACTAAGGCAACCAATCAGAAAAAAGGTTCTCTTCAACTGCGTGTGTTCCTCCCGATCCCTCCAGCAGTGGCTCTATTTGCGAGCCAAGTGAAGAGGAAAGGGCGATTTTCCACAGTCAAAGCCTTCCTACATCATCAAAGAATGGATAAAGACACAGTTTCCAAATTCCTTGCTTCACAGGAGAGGAAAAGGGAAAATTCCTTTTCAGGGGCAAAAGCCCGGAACCGACCCATACAAAGAAGCGGCTGCTTTTCATTTGAATATTTGTATTGCTTCTTCTATTTTTCTTATCCTGCGAAAAGGGCCGGATGCGAGGAATATATTTTAACTTATATAGAAAGAAAAACATCAATGGACATAAATCCTTGCAAGGATATTTCACTGTGCTCAATCTCTGCCTTCAAATGCAAGGGAATCATTAAAATTCGATAGCCTTACCAAAAACAAGCTACTGTACGTACAATTAACATAAACGTTTGTACATGCAAAGCTTGGACAAAAATGATAAAATATCTCTCCATCAACATGTTAGGTACCTGAGCAAAAATTCTGAACAAATTAGAGAAAATTATACTCAGTAATAGACATTTTGATAAAATTTTGCTTGAATAATGTTTGCGAATTTTAAATAACTGTAAATTGGTAAGTCTTCTCTGTGATCTTCAAAATAATAAATTTCTGCAAAATGTAATTTGCAAATGTTATATAGATTTTATTAAATCCAATAAAATGCGATTTTAAATAATTTTAATTCACGCATTTAAAAAAAAATTCAGTTAACGGGAATAATGAGGAAAATAAGCGATTGGAGCGGTAATCACAGAATGTATTAACAATTTTGCAGCAACATCAGCGTCAAAATTCAGAGCCTCAGGGTCAAACAGGATATTCAATTATTATATCCCATTTTTGAGCAATTACTGGTCTATCAAAACGTGGTAATTCCGCGGCATGTACACTATTACTGTCAGGTGAATATTGATACCCGTAACTGTGGTATCGTCACCCGCAATTAATTTATCACATATGTGAACCCACAAAAGCACATTAACGTAAGCATAATGCGTTTAATGCATATTAAATTTGCCTGACAATCCCCCAATTATTACGCTGCGAATTTTGGCTCCATTTGGGCCATTTTGGTGTGTTGTATATACATCCAGGATTCAATCGACTTGTACTTCATTTAACGCGGAAATTAATTTGGAAGATTGTTGGACACGGCTCCTATTGTTAAACGCTTTGGAGTTGACTAAATTTACAGCCAGTTGGAACCAGCCATGAGGGACTATCGCCAACCCGAAATTTTGAGTGTAAACAGTCAACTTCTGTGAGTGGATCTGTCCACAGTGATTTGGGCACTCTGATTTGTGCGCATTTCTAGCCGCATAAATTACACTCCGCTCACAAATTTCCGTGCTAATTCGTTGAGCAACAGGGCATAATAGACGCGGTGCTGACAAACCCTTCGGTTGCAGATAACTCAACAAAATTTCTACCCCCGGATTTATCACCTACTGCTGTAAATAAGCCAGCAGGCAAAAGCTATCGATCCGATGACTATAGGGATAGACTATATATATAACCCAGAATCCGCCAGCTATAAACGCCCCCCGTCCTGGTGTGCTACATTTGGCTGCCATTAAACGTCTCGCCAGAAAATGCTGCCGTTGTTACAAGAGTGTCAACTGCGTCATAACAGGAGGACATCAAATTTTTTTATGAGATTTTATGTCTCGCGAGAGTGGAGATATATACATGTATCGAAAGTGCGGGAAAAGATACGAGGCCAATCTTTTTAAAGAAGGCTTCTTAACTCCAAGGTTATTGATGTGCTAAGTAGAGTAAAGACGTTTACTTTAATTCCAGGAATGAAAATTTTTAAATCCTAATATTATCGGAAATATAATTGCCTCGAGTTATACTCTACAGGTACAGTACACTGCACAGTCAGCTTTTTTGTCATTATGTTAGTTAATTTGCTCATAAAATATCTAAAGGGTTTAACAAAAAAAAATCAGGCATATCCGAGTTAATGAACAGTTCCAGTGCGTGAATTTCAAATACTACTGTAATAAAAGTGTGTCATTGCAACACTTTGAATAATGAAAAAGTAATGACTGAATAATATTTTAATATGACAATCCAGCTTGAAACAAGCCGGATCGTCCCCCCAATTTGCCAAATGAGCACTTCATTGTTCCCCAATGATTACAGCCGACCCGACATTATTGTTATTGGAAAAAAATTGACTGACAACGCCAAAATCATAGTGCATAAAAATAAATATCACGCAAGCACAATGATTGTACCCTATACCCTGAACCAATGAATATTTACGGATTTGTTTTATGCGGAAATGTCAACCCACATTACAATAGTAATATTTATTCATGAATCAAATTGCCCTTGTCATGCTCGTTTCGCCTCTCGCTCCATTGGCTCTCTCCCATCACATCAGTGTTGGAGAAAATCGTGCCATGTACTTCCCCCCACCCCAAAATTATACCCCTCGTTTAATTGACAGCCCAGCAGATTAGATAGGTCAATCAGTTACATGTCAGACCGCTTATCATCCCTTGCCAGGAGGAAAAGAAGCCCATCCAAAAAATTGTTTCGTACAGTTTTCACTGCAGCAGAAGGTTAATTATCAAACAATTCGATACTATCAACTCCGGCTGGAAAATAACGAGGACAATAATTACTGTGGAGCATTGGCAATCGATACTAATTTCGCATATTCCAGCACACTTGTAGATTACGTGCGCGCCCATTTATAATTTATGCAGTGTATGGGGGACAGAAAATTGGGACAAACTTTGGAAAGTTTCCCATCAGGAGTTAAGGGCTATCGAAAGTGTCTGTGTTTGAAGAGAGCGACTTTCGGTATAGGCAAATAATGCCAAGGTGGAAGGGGAAAATGAGTAAAGGTAAAATTTTCCATGGGATCGATATAGCGACCTGTTCGGAGGATCAAGTGTAATTAGGCTTTAATCCTGGATCTACTTTACATGCGGAGGACCAGGTGGGAAACGAAAATGGCCCTAGAGAGGCTTGGAAGGTTTCAAGTACGACGCAAAGAGAACAGAGGATGATAGGGGCCCTCCTTTTTGGGGGGGAAAAATTTTAGGAATTTTTTTATCTAAAAATAAATCCACGAGTAGTCCATGAGAGATCAAGTCCTGCATTGCGGATATTCTCGAACCTGTCCCAATCGGATTTAACACCGATTACGAAACGTGGGAATGGTTAACCCATGTCGTCTGCTCTTTCCGTGTCCCGGAAAGCTTCAGGTAAAAGGTCTTTAGAAATCGATTTGGTCTCTTGAAACAATCCAATCTCTGGTCTATTCCTTTTTCCCAGCATGGATGGTGTACAGGGTGGTCCACTTTCTAGAGAAACTAGTGAGCCACTATAGACGTAGTACCACATCTCTCATATACATGACTCACACTGGACAAGCCGAGGCATATACTTTATTCGAGCCAATATTATTCTATATACGTATAATTATTCATCACGTACTGTAAGGTGAACAGTTTAAGAAGATTGGATGGCCCATCGGTACAATAAAATTAAAGAGTAAGGTTTGTCCAAATGTGCGACCCCTTTTATTCCAATTCTTCAGAGGATTGGACCCCACTTAGCGTACTGTAAAGCCAAGGGTTAGTGTTGGATTTATCTCGGAAAAAAGAGGCGGTTTGAAAAACACGTGTATCGATCAGTTGAGCCCCATGTTTCTAATTTAAAAGCCTATTTGTTAACGCTGAATAGAGAGTTTAAAAAAACCGAAAGCGATACAACGGCTTTTTCCCACAGGAACAAGGGTTTTAAACCATTTAACGCGTATATAGCAGCCCTATTTGTTCACTTACATTTTCAGTATTCGGTAGTCCAAACCTAACAAGTATAATAACACATGCACTCTCAATACTCTATGGAGTACTGTACGTAAAAGTAGTATATAAAATAGCACAGTGTTACGTTTCAGTACATTTTAAATGCAGATTTTGGGCAAACTGATCAAAAATCTGAAATGTGAAATTTGGGAATTTTTGCATAATTACGAATGAATATTAAGTTTCCAAAATTATTGTACGCCTTGTTCCATGTTCACCGTTTTTAAAAAATCTCCTACATAGATGTCATATTAATTGTTGACGTACAGTTCGTTTGAAATTGAAATAAACACAATTGAAACATTATTTTACGAGGAATAGTACCTGCGTACAGGGCCTGAAACTTACATAATTGATGGTAAATAGGAGACGAATTTATTATTTATAATTAACAAATTGTACGCAAACACAATACTTATATTGTTGGACCACCCTGTAAAACCGCAGTTGACACCATCATCCGGTCTGCTCAGCACATAATTCACTCCATTTAATTAACATGCGCACTTATTACCCTAAATTAGTAAGGCTTAAGTCACAGTGCGGCTTAACCAAAGTACAGTGTATCGCTTAACAATAATAATTCATGCTACTCCCACCGCCGCAGTACAGTTCACTCCACAGATATGATACACCGGTCAGTATATAGTGCACCCGATAATCTAGTGTGCAAGCCTGATATGTAGTGCAGGATTTAAACCCCCGATGCGCAAGTGAGAGCTGGGGGTTATTTAACCACGGATTTGAGCTGGGGCAAGCCCTTGAGTACTGAACGAGCCGGAGCCCTCCCAAACGGATCAGGAGGCCTCGTGCTCTTTGCTCTCCAAGCCAGCAAGCAAATAACTGTGATTAATTATTAATTCGCGAATGCTTAACGAGTAATGATATGTATGCTTAGGAGGCCTAACGTCAGAGCTGCAATCAAAGGAAGGGGGGATGGTTCCCCTCCGAAATTTGATTGCAGCCCCCCTTTCCCTGATTATTAATTTGGGAAGGAAAAGTACCACCTACTTTAGAGGGTGTTGAGCTGCCGAATAGCTGTGTAGGAAAGGCTTACCTGTAAAGAGAAAACAGTGGTTAGAACACATTTTTTTGCGAGCAAGTATTTTTCACTTTATGCTTCAAATGTCATCATATAGGGCATATCTCACAGAATTGTCCTGTGCAAGAAGTTGAAAAAGAAATCAGTAGATGGCTCATGCTGCTTCCTTCCAAAATATTATAGCCGCACGACATGAAGGTGTTTTAACATATAGAATTGAGAGAACGAACCACCCTGTACTACAGGGTTATTTCAATTCGGGGCACACGCACGCAGAGCTCCCTGAAAATGAAAAACGAGGTGTCCCAATCGCTTCCCTGCTGTAAAACAGCTGTTGAATCATTTCGTGAAGGGTAGGGGGAGGTCTGGAATTCCTCTCTCTCTCTCTTTTTTTTTAGAATTTCCATGGAGAAGAACCTGAAGAACCATTTCTTTTCTCCTCTTCCCCGCCCCTTCCTCTCTCCCGAACTCAATAATTTGGAAGAACCTTATTGATCTCCGGCTTGTTAAATCTCCCTGGCACGCAATGGTGAATAAGAAGGACGCGTTGATCAGTGTCACCAGAGTCTAGCCTTGACTATGAACTAGCCCCCATCCTTCCTCTTCTCAACATGAGTGGATCTTAGGCTGGGAATAACTTTAAGGAGAGAGAACCTGACAGGCCATAAATTCAGAAAGATTTTGAAGGATCGAGTAGTTTCCAATATGGGTGACTAAAGTTTACACGCGTTTCCAACATGTCCCTGATATACCTGATTTTTTTTTTGTATAATTTTAAAAATGTTTATATTTCTATTAGCAAATAATGCAAAACTAACATAACGACTAATTATCATTATTTTGTGCAAGTGTCCTATTATGGAGGACACTTGTACAAAATAATAATTATATAGAACGCTAGTGGGATGAAATTCAATATTTTTTCTTGCCTTACTGCTGAGGTTTTTTTGAGTCATTGGCCCTTAATTGGGAACCACATTGTTCCCACTACAAAAAATTATTTCGGAGTATTGTTGCGTCTGGCTTCAGGACACAAAAAGGCAGCTCCCAGCTAATTTGTGCTGGTTGAGTTTCCAGTCCAAGATCGCGCCATTAAAACCGATTCAGATTCTGCTCCAGCGCGCGATTCGTCTCCATCCCCGAGGTCATGATTGCTCAGCCTTCTATCCCACCCACCCAAGTCTCCAAGCCTTGGCACCCCCCCCCCTTCTACCCCCCACTGAAAGCAATATGGCGTCATTGGTTTCCCATGTCACGGGGCCTAAACGAGATTGGATGATGATGAAAGGCCCCCAAAGATTCCCCGGAGCGAAAAGCTGGCCCCCACAGGACCACAAGCAAAAAGAGACACCCCGTTTTCATCCTTCGAACTGCAGGGTGAGTCGGAAAACGTAGTCGAAAGTATCGTCACGAGATCAAAATGTCGAAAATGTAGATGTGGGCTTTTGCCTATAGCAACGGATGGGTTGCCGCGTGTGTCTAAGGGTATGAGTATGGTAGCAGACCTGAAGCTGAAACTAGCCACCAAGAGAGGCGATTCTAACTCTAATTCACGTCTACCCTGAGCCTATCCTAACAATTACCTTACATAATCATTCTGTCCCTAACCTAACCTCTCCCTAATCCTAACCCTAACCCTAACCTAACCAACCTTACTCATTTCTGGCCACTATATCTCGTTAGCTACACGCGGTTTTCGACACTTCTCTCTGCATTTTGACTCATTGTTTTGGGCCAATGAGTACCCTGGCTCCGATTCACCCTGTTAAAACTAGGTCGTCTGGATCCAGGTCCAGATCCGGCAACCCCGTCAGCCTCCGCCCGCCGGACAGATTGCATCAATCTTCCTGTCACGGATTCTCAAAACGAATCTGGCCGCACAATCCTCGATTATGAGAGTCGGATTTGCAGGAATAGAAGAAGAGGGGGTGGGTTGCATTGCCTGTCAGGACATGGGCTCGCTTATCTGTCTACTTGTGGCCAATGCTGAGTGACGTACCTGTTCGACTAGCCTACTCGCCAAAAAATGTCAGTGTTACGATAGAATGTGAATTAAAAGCAGCCAGATTACTAGAAATATATCCGGGAGGGCTAGAAGTGCCGAAAAGTGCAGTTCTGCTTAGAAAATTACAACTAGAGCAGAAATCAGATGGTTCAAATTTTTTTTTTGGTCTCTGTGATATTCCGGGCTCCAATTCTCTACTACTAATTAGTAATTACCATATGAGCCTAATGGGATATTCGGAAGGTACTGTAATATCAACCGGCGCGGTTCTCTCAAATATGCTTTTATTTAATTGATTCCGGAATCGATTGCTCCACTTTTGTCAGAAACCAGAGTATTCCTCGGAGGGATCGTCTGTCCCATTTTTTTCCGAGTCGTAATTGCGTATTACAGAGTACACTATCATCCACTGTGTGATGTACTGTGTACAACAAAACATCAGTGGATCGTAAGCTGTAGATTAGCTGCAAATGATATAATGTACAGGGTGCTCTTGACATTCTCGTAAAATTATGATGGTAAGGGCAACACTTTGACATATCTATCGTTGCACCGAGTTATTTTAACTAAGTATGTAAGTTGTCTGGGTAAGTACCACACCATGGATTTGTCTCGTAACTAATGGACCTAACCTTTCCTTACTTTTTTCGGCTCTTCTTCGCCCTTTTCTTTTTCCCCTCCCTCTCTTGTTTTCCTTTCAAGCCATTGACGCAACCTCACCTCCCCCAGTGATAAAGTGCCTCTCTAACTTTCCGGTGAAGTGGGTTTTCCGATGCATTCAATTCATCGCCCCCCTGTACCCCTCCACACCCACGTTGCAAGGGACACACAAGTTGCAACTTTTCCTGTTGCGCCACTGAGGTAATTAGTCAGTGGTAAGCAGCAATCCACTTGGAGAGGCAACTTACCCCTCACTTCCAGGTCTAGTGTAGGTTTGAAAAATATTGTAGTTTTCCGCCACTACATTTTCATTTAATTATTTTAATATTAATTTATTCGATTTTACATCTTTTTCATAAATGTATATAATATCGCATTACAGTTATTATTTTTTGCATCAGCTGTGAATTCTGGTCGCAGCAACAATACCTATTACGAAATATGTTATAACACGACCCTCGAGGGGACAGCGATGGTGACACCCAATCAAAATCACATCCAACGCGTGTCTCCCTTTATTAAATAACATGCCACTGTAAATTTGCATCAGAAATAATTACGGCCAGTCCACACCTTCCCCCCCCCCCCTCCCGGAAATGAAATTGATGACGACATATAGCCGCAGTGGATATAATTGCTGCCCAGTTTTGCGAATCCGAGTCCCTGAAGCAATCTGGACCAGATATTTTGGAAGGGGCCAAAAGCAAGGGAGTGTAAGAGCCGGAGGAGAAAAGGGGGTAATTAAGCAGGATTGTGGGTACTCCAGGTCTCTCATTACTCACTTGGAGGAACAAGGAGAGGTGTCCGAAAAGCGGATCCAGACCTTCGTCCCTTCCTACTATACCGTGCTTATCGCAATTAACATAAGTCCCACTCTGCCACTCAACAACCACACATTCTAAACATCAGATTTTGTCGCAAATCCACACTGTCCAAATTGCAGTTAGAAAAATTGCCAAAATTTCAAATATGAAAAAAGCAAAATTTCAAATATCGCACAATATGAAATTTCGCAGATTACAAATGAAGAGCACAGGGGAAAAACGGGGAATGTCAAATTCCGTTGGGGTTCTTGCCAAGTGCACAGTACAATAGTAGCATAGGTGACACTTATACCTGGAGGCTTTCCATGGGTACAAGGGTGACAGTTGCATATAATGACGTGAAGATATCCCTATTATTCTTTAGACACGTGAAGAAATAAAGCTATTTCTTCGATTTTTCATGGACATTTTTTCTGTGACATTCCCCGTTTTTCCCCTGTGCTCTTCAAATATTTTTATGACGTAAAATTCTATATTTCAGGTACTAATCAAATATGTAATATTGCAAAATTGTACAACTTGCACTAATTGCACATTGAAAATTGTAAAAATGTTCAGAATGGGGAAAATTACAAAAAAAAAGATTGCAAATTAAAAATTGCTAAACTGTCCAAAATACTGAATTATTGTAAAAATGCCAAAAGTGGCAAAATGTCGTAATTTTTCGCAAATTTGAAAAAATCAGCTTTTTCCGTCTACAAATGTTTGAAGATTGAATCAAGCCTTATACTGAATGTCAACAACTACTCGTACATCATACAAAGTCTTAAATGAACACCGTGCAATTTCTGATCTCCTTAAAGCTTCAACGAGGATGTATCGGTATCGCCAAGAACCGGACCAAAGTGGCTTAATACGGATTAAATATATCCGAGTGGTCCCCACAGCGTCTGCGAATATGGTTCCTAAACATCGATTGAATGTCGAAGTGAGGTTCCCTGGTCCTACTGTGGGGGCAAGCTAACCGAGCTGTCGTCTATCGAGGATCTATGTTGGAATGGAGCCAAAACCTCCGGAATTTCCACCCCTTTCCCGTATATACACTAGGACTGTACTTTGGATGGTGGATCCTTCCTTGCGGTGCACAGACGGACTAATCCATGTTAATTTAATTCTCAGGTACAGTGCGCCGCAGTTATCCTGTGCAAGCCGCCGTTCATTCTCGCAGTACACGGGGCTCTACTCGATTGCTAATGATGTGGTGTGATTGTGGTATGTGGCCGGCCGACCAGTAAGAGAAGAGCCCCACAGAGTAAAGGGATCAACCTTTAGGACAAGGATCTATGACAACACACAAAGCTTGCAGAATGCGTTTGTGGAGAACAGGAATGCGTCCAATCTGCGTGAAATGTGCGGACTGCCAAATACTTTGCGGAGAGACAGTCCGACAAAAAGTTACGGACACATGTTGGCCTTTGTCGACACACATACCTGAGCAGCAAAGGATAACATTATGTAGAGGTGTCATTTAGTCTTTGAGATACTGGGCTTCGAACACATATTATGTTGGGATGTGCAAGTTAATTTTTACAGTCCTATAAGTGCTACAATGCAATGCAATAAATTAAAAAGAACAAACAGTTTTTTGAACTAAAATCCTTTGTAGCAGAGCTGAACAGACTGAATCTAGTAGTGTGTGTCGAGACAAGGCTTTACAAATGGTATGCGTCTCGTGTAGTATGCATGCCCGGTTCCTTTGCTCTAAAACTGATCCCGAAACACTCCTTGGGCTTGTGCATGGAGTTAGGTAAGGCTTTTCTTCGGGCTGACTGCATAAAGTCACAGCTTCCAACCAAGGAACACAAGAACTCGGCGACGGATGGAATTCCTGGATTGGATTCAGAAGAATTTCAGGGATGAAACTCTGCTTTGCATGGCTGCAGTTTAAATTTTTAAACAGATCTCTACTGTTTGTGCTGTGCATACAGGGTGTTTCATAGTGATTCAAATTTTAAGGATTAGTCTCTCAGGACGCCCCAGACATTTGTCAGTTTTTCCATTCAAATTCCGGCACGAATTTGTCACCTTCTTTTTCCTCATAATATATCCTGGAATTTTCTTTCATTTTCTTCCCATCCAAGTTCTTTTTCTATCTAACCGGAGGACCTTTTCGCTCCCAAGACTTGATGGAAAAACATGTGGCATCAATCTGAAAACATCAAGTTTCATTCCGTCTCCTCCCCACCGTAACTGTCACGTTGAATGCAGCTGACGAGCGAACAATGGAGCAATCCAATGTCAGTTTCGCTTTAAAAAGGAAGCGGAGCTCTGGAATGACCAATCTCAAATTGCGTTCCATCCATAGCTTGGAAAAAAAGAGAGAAAATTCTTGGGAGTATATACCTGCCAGCCTCCATTTTTATTTTTTTTGGAATAAAAGTTCTCTTTCCAACCAAGATTTTGATTACCTTGAGTGGTACACATTTTCGAAATTACTCTCGGAAAGTTATATAACCACGTGAGGAGCAACACTTGGCAAATTACAACGGTACCTTCCTGATTTTAAAAAATTGTCGCAATTTGTCATATTTGAGAGCTGTTCGTGAATTTTGTACCTTAAAAAAAGTGTGGAATAGACACAACACATGCACAATAAAGTACAGGGTCCCTTGTGTGCTGGAAGTGTATAAATGTGGCGCACAAGGTAAAACGCTTGCGAGACTTTGGTATCGAAAATCGGTAACAAATTAGGTCTTCTGTCACGTATAAAGAGTGAATATTGGCAGCAAATGAGTTAGATGTTTGGAAGTGGCCTCGACCCGGTCCATTTTCTCTCTGTGCTCTAGGTAATTGGATTTTCAGACACAGGTGAAAGATTAGAAAGTACCATTGTTGCTGAGTTTTCGTCGGATATCTGAACAAGTTTTTTTTTTCTCTCTTCTTCTTCTTGAGATGTTGGATGGTTTTGCAAGGGCTGAACATTTTGGAGAGAGACAGACCTTGGCGTCCCCCTTCCATTTGTAGGATGGTTGGTTCTTCTGACAATTTGCTCTATCAGACGCGAGCTCGGACGTCCCTGTCAGAATACTAAGAGGGACGAAAGAAGGGCTCGCTCGGCACTCACTGCTTTTCCGGCATACGAAGCGGAACACTTTTCGAATCCAAATAGTGCGGCTATCAAGGGATGGGGTCACAGATCGGTTAAGATAACGGTTGTATGGGAAGGAGGCTGGAGATTCACACAAGTACATCATTTTGGAAGAGGAAAATGTTTGCACTTAATATTACATAAAACAAAATTCACAAAGCTGATCCTATAAGGTTGATCCCACAAAGGATAAAGAATCGTATGTTTTTAAAAGGCTTTTGTTCTCCCCAAGCCTTCGCGACTTTTATTTTATTCACATGCTTTCTATCTCATCTATCGGATTCCAGATCACCCCTGGATAATCAGATTATCCGCAGCCTATTGTTTTAACCATTAACTAGGAGGAAGGCATCCGTTCAAATTAGCCTGGGTTTCGACCCNCCCCCCCCCCCCTAACACAAGCAATTCCTATTTGCGCATCCCTCCAAACCTCAGATAAACAAAATGCGGCCTGTAGTGTTTACACTGCACGCCAAACCTTGAGTGGCCTGGTTTTATACAAGTACATACAGGGTGGTCAGTAAACATATGATAATCATGATAGCACAAGTAGAGGACGTCATTCTGAATCGAAAAGTCATATGCCATTTTGTTGTAAAAGTAACAGGTTATGAGATACAACCTTCCAAAGTTTATGCAAAAAGTTCTAAACAGCGATTTTGGTAAGCAGCGATTTATTCATATGTCGCAGTGACGCGATTATTGACTCAAATCACTGTCATTTATCGCTCATTTAATACTAAACGAGTACCGGTAACACTGAATGTTTTTCACATTTTAAACACATATGAAGTGAGACAATAATGTAATTTCACACTGAGAATATTACGAGTATACTGTTTACAAAATAGCGGTTGATTTACCCAATATTTGCAGAGTTGTATCGCCTCAGCAGTACGTTTCACCTCAAATTGGCAGAGGGCTTTTCGATTCAGAATTTCATCCTCTATCCGATGGCATATTTTTAACCAAACACCCTGTATAAATCCGGGCATGGCAGCCCCGGAGTCTGGATTGTAGAAGAGCCATGGATAACGTTCAAAAGAGATAGTAGGGGGGACAGCAGCATGGAGAAAGAGAGGAGGAGGGGTGGAAAAAATGGGACGCGATGAAAAATGAATGGGTAGCTATTACATATTTATGACGACCCGTGTCCTTCTCAGCTCGGATTTTTATAGCTCCACAAAATTGAAATTACGGGAGGAAATGTCGGCCATGTTGCCTCCTCGACATGGATTTCATTATTTTCTCAGCCCAGCCCCATACCTTTTTTTCAAAGCTCTTGGTTGGAGGATGCCCCAGGATTACATTCAACCTACTGCCGTTTTAATGCGACAAAAAAAAAATGTTGTTATTTTTTCACGGTTATTCTGAGTGACGACCCGAAACATTTTTACTGTTCATCGTTAAGCAATGGGGATGATCTTCGCGGTGTCTATTTTTTGAGAGAATAAGGATGCGGTTTATTACGGGTAGGCAAAGAGAAATTCCTGTTATTGCCAGGCTTGAAATGTCTCATAATAAGTTTCTGCATGAACATTTTATGCAAAGGTCTGTTATGGAGGCGCAAGGACCCATAAGTTTCTTTACAACTATGAAGCATGTAAGTGGGTTCAATTATAAGTTAATTACAAATGGGATATAATAGCACATTTTAATAACTTCAATAACTGCTTTTCACATGTATCAGTTACCAGTAGCGGCTATTAGTTGACATACTGTAATTAGCCGAAAATCCATCTCTGGCTTCGTTTCGGGTGGCAATTTCCGATAGACTAAGCCACCCGGGGGAGTTCACAAAATGACCAATTAACGACAGCGCACTTGCACTTCGCACATTCCCTCCTAATTACCCTTGGAGCAATTAAGATATACGTATATGTATCGCTCCAAACCACAAATGGTGGTAACCCACCCCCCTAGAAATGGCCTATCGGCCAGATAACGGGGTACAGGGGAAAAAAAAAATTAGCCGAAAATGACTGCTTCATAACCAGCTAACGTCATTGAACTCTTATAGATTAAAGTGCTTGCTAATCTTCATTAAACATACTAAATTTTTAAATGCTGCCTCTTCTTGATAGCTTGTTCAATACGTTTTAGCGAATAAAAACACCTTAATTTTGAGTACCGTTGGTAGGCCTACTAATGATTTTTGAATGCCACTGCTTTTCATAAATAATCAGTCCTGTTAAATGTCGCTACACCCAGCGCACTTAATTAAACAAATCTACATAGACATAATGAACTCTTAATGTGCAACCATTTGGGATAGAAAAAATTCCCTATCCTATCATAAATTTTGCATTGCTTCGGGACGAAAAAAACACATGGGGATTACAAATAAAACATGGAAATTAGCATGTACTTGACCCCCCCACCCCCGTAATCCTTTGGGGTCTTAGCAAAAAAGGGCATAAGTTCTCCAGGGTGTTTTCCAGAGAGATCCAACCTCCAGAGAAAGTTGGCCCATATCCGTTTTGGACTTTGCCTTTTTGGACCCCCCTCCTCTCCCTCCAAATGTCATCAGCAAATTCAATCAAAGAGACCCGTTGCACAACTCTCATTTGGTCCCATAGTATATATATGTTGGAGGGGGAGGGGGGTAAGGGGGCGTGCATTATTCAGCTGGCTTTTTGGGCCTCCTGGGAGCTTCCCAGAGATGAGGCAGTGTGGCAAGGCACTCCGGGAGATGCAAATGTAGCAGCGCATGTTAACTTTTCTGCTCTGTCCTAACCCCCACCCCACCCGCCTCTCACCCCACTTCCATTCCATGCCACCCCTAAAAACAGAAAAAGTTAGGTAGAGAGAAACGGAGGGGTGGGTAGGGGGTGGATGGGGAAGGGGACAGGAATGAATATTCCTGTGGCAAAGTTACACTCTGTGCCTGTCTGTCACATGCATTTGTACCGCCAGCTATTGTGCCATTCCACGTATTATCTCTCCAAACTTGACACAACCAAGGCGAGACTAGGGGGATTTAATTTAGCCTGATTAGAAGGAGGGGCCGGAAAAAAAACGGCTGATCAAAGAATGACTGAGATCACTGGTATTCAAAAGTAGCTGCGTGTCCAGCAGCAGTCATTTTCTGTTATTGGCCAAAAATAACTGCTATTGATCACTGCTATTTGTAAAAAATATAACAGCCATCACTGCTCTTTAAAGATAGTGTCTATCGCAGTTATTTTCGGATAATGACAGCAGTAGCGGCTACCAGTATCAGTTAGTTTATGTTATTTGAAAATAACCGCTACAAATCACCGCTACTTATAAATAGCAGTGATCGATAAAAGTTGGGTTGAGCCGTGATTCAGATAATAGCATAAAGTAACTGCTACTGTCACCCCTGTTATTGTACAGCAGTGATTGCACCTATTTTTTATCAGCCGTTATTAGGCTATTTGCTATTGTAAGGGTGCAAACACGCAGGCTGAAACCAACGTTGTTACTTGAGACAAGTGGCGAAATATTAGTGCAATATTATTATTCTGCAGCAGTGACAAAGTCGCCTCAAATTTCAAAATTTGTGAGAAAGTACCCTATGCGACGGTATTATTTATATATATGTTTTTAAATATAAATTTTGGGGGCGGGCCTATGTATTAATCGGGGGTTTCCACACGAGTTGGGCCAGGCTCCCGGTTAAAATATTTATGGGTTGTGGGATTAATGAGGTTTACGATGCATGCAGTGTAGTCCACACCGGTGAGCCAATATAATATGATTAATGAATCGTTTGGTCGGGTCCAAAACGGGTCAGTAACGTATAGCCGCAGAATCAGGTTTGTGAAACCCTCACCCCCCCCCCCTACCCCCACCCCTCTCTTCCGCCCACGATCCAATTTTAGCCAAAAATTAATTTTGCAAAATTGCTGTCGGGTTAAATTGTTGTGTAGGAAATACATCGCTAAGTATCTGCTAAGTGTTGGAGCTATTGCGCGAATTGTTCAAGTTCTGCCGTTACTTTTTCGCACCACTCTATATAGCTCTTTCAAAACTGATTAATCCTCTAATTAGATGCAATAAAGTGCCTAAATGAGTTCCTGTCATCAATCCATGCACTTATTTCAAATGCACAAAGTCAATGGGAATAATCAGTGGTTTTTTAATCCAAGAAGAACGTGTCAAAGTTCGCGTCAAGAAAAACGCCTCAAAAGAGTGGCACGTTCAAGAATTCTTTTGTGTCTTCCTCTCTTTTTTTTATCTTTTTGTCTCCTTTAAGACTCCGCAATTGCTTGCAAAATAAGTTTGGCGACTTGGAACTTTCCCCTCTTCCCAAACCGCTCTTTGAGTAAGAAGCTCCTTTGATTTGTATGTTTCTTGATGTAATGAGAGCGGAATGGCTTCGAAATCTTATTAAATTCACCCCCCCCCCCTTTTCTAGTCCCTTGAAGAAGAGCCTAGGACTGACTGAGTAATTAACGATCACTTCCACATTTTGCATGGTTCCCTGGTGCAAAGGAGTGATGGTGTCTCCCCCTATACCTCGCCCCCTCATTCCTTCAATCCTTCGGAAATTGGCTGCCAAAAATAGACCAGCTATTTAAGCAATGACAGCTTTTTCACTAGAAACAAAAAAAAATCCAGAAAATCGGCGATTTCCGGCCCGCAGCTATCACTGGATCTCTTTAAAAAAGTAGCAGTGATTATAAAGAGCGGATTAATTTTAAACTGCTATTTGCTATTTCTCAGTAGCACACACCAAATAGTTTGCACGCAATTTTTTGGCACACCACTAGCCCCTCAGGAGAGAACAGATGAGTCATGTTCAAGAACCGGTTACAAATTACCACCGGCTGAATAGTGAGCAAAAATTTTCCTCTGCAGTCCTCAGAACTTGCGAGGTGTTTTTTTTAAAAAAAGGCGGCTCTAACTACTTACACTTCTGGTGGGTAATAATTTATGAGCTCGGGTCCCGTTTGAGCGAAACACCAAGCTGCTAAGTGGTTGTAAAAGTTTTAATACAAGTACAGTAGTGAAGAGGACCATATTTTTTCATCTTCTTCAGGTATTTTGCAGAAAGCTTTTCGCCAGCCGAGCAACAATATTTGAGAACATATTTTTTGCAAAATTTAGGACAAATTATAGAAATATCCTGCACTTATATACCAATCAAAATATCATTTTATTATTTTTCTGCTAAAAATAAATTTATGTTGAACAGTAACTTATCCGCTTGAATAAATGGAAAAAAATGCTTAATTATTTCCCACCTCTCCACGTTCTCCAGTCAAAATTCAAACATTGACTGTTTGAGCACCCACTTATCTTAACACCGTCACATAAAGCCCTCGGAAGTGGCACACTTTTCCTTTTTATATCCTCCTTTCCTTTCTGACGCCCCAAATTATATTCCTTAGCACGACCATGGATTACCTCCTAAAGTCTTGCCTTCTATTACGCACCACCTTCTAAAGCTTCATCATCATTAATTACCTAATTACACATCCAAATATCAACATTTATTATGTGTACACATGCGTGGTCGAATATTGACCATTGCAGAGGGGTAGAAAAAAAAATTGTCCAGTTTTTTTTCTGTTGCAAAAAAGAAACGTTTATCACATAATCCATCTTGAGTACTTTCCTAATGGCATCCTGGTCTCTGGAGCTATCGTCAAAGCGGCTTCTGCTGGGACCTTTGATGGAACTCTAGGCCCACAAATAATCTTCGTTGGTCCCTAAACGCCCTCCGTGCATTAAGATGGTCAAAAGCACTCCGTGTCTTCTTTCCTCTGGGACCACTTTCCACAGTCTCAAGACAACACAGGAGAGAAAAAAATGAAGAACTTGGTCTTAAATTATGTCTGAAACATTCAGCTCCAGAGTCTAAAGTTGGGTGTTCGTTAATTACAGCTTGCTACATCTCTCGCCTTATAAAACGGTACGATTTTTTTGCGGGGAAGTAACCCCCCCAAAAAAGAAGAGTTCTCTCTCTGGAAATGCTCTTTCCTATAATGATGGCTTCACCCTTTTAAGTTCGTGCTTGATTAGTTGCAATCAGGCAATTTTCCTCCATGCACATCCGCGCGATTAGTTGGCGGAAACGTGACCAGCTTTGCGCCTGTCACACTGTGGCCGGAGCTACTTTTCCGCCGAAAATTCAGTAGAATAGTAAAAAGGGCTGGAATATTTTTCTGATGGAAAATTTTCTGCCTAATACGTGGCAACAAAGCGATTTGAACTGTTATATTAGATAATACGTGACTGTTTTGACAACATTAGATCTGGAGTCTAGTTCAAATAGAGAGAGTTTCAACTTTCTCCACTTTTTCCCCTTGCCTTTTCCTTCGGGGAGGCCAGGAAATTGCTTTTCCCTCCCAACCATTGCTGTTCATTTCGAATGTGAATCCAGTGTCGCCTGAGAGAGATGGAGAGCAAACAGTCGCAAATGAGAGGCTGCCACAGGGCTAACCCGGCGGTCGACCATAATTCTGCTTCCAGGCGACATCCCAAAAGGGGAGGAAAAAGAAAAGCACCTCCCCTGCAAATGGAATAAATCTAGTTGCCTATTTTCCGAGCCAAAAACGAATATCTAACCATGTTTTTGAGGTGGAGAGGTTACCTTCTAAATTGTGGGTAATATACACCAAAAGTGGCTATATCTGACGAGGGATTCTATTTTTATGAAGTTACTCTGCAGAAAACTGCGACTTAAAGTTCTTTCAATCGACTGATTAAGTAACCAACAAAATAAGCCCAACCTAGCTTAACCCTTTATTAACGGCAGAGTAAAATGTAGGAGAAACTGGGCCTTTGTTGAACCATCTTTTTTTTCTTATTCTTTACTCTTTCTTTCCTCTCTCTCATTTTCAGCTCTCAGTCAAATATGGCTCCAGAAACTTCACTCGGTTTTTTTTGGTGGGGGCCTTGCACTTCTTTCATTCCATTCCCGAGCTCTGGCAGTGCGAATATGACGACTGGGACTTCATCAGGGGCCTCACCCCAAGAAAGAGGCCTTGCGTTTTGCAAGCCTCGTCAGGACATGGATAATGGGACGAGTATGAAGAAAGTGCAGAAGGTTGGGTTTCCCCCCACCCCCCCCTTTCAAAATATTGCAACACTGTAACAGTAAAAACATCGACAAACATTGGAAATAATTAGTAAACACCGCACATGTAACACGGATGCCTAAATCGTCATAATATCTTTATTAAAATATTGAACTATTGCATTGCGCTGGTTTGAAGATGCTAATGTTTTGGTTGCATTCAATTAATACAGTATATTGTTCCGCATAGCAAATTAATCTCCGGATTATCTAGTTCAAAATGGTTTCGACAGATAAATTCTCGCTTCGTCTCTGTTACGGGTAACCGCCATCTGACGACGACTGAAATACTTTGAAGCAAGAAATTTCCAATTAATTACTGGCCCCAGAAAGTGCAAAGCCACAGCTCTTTGCCGCGAATTTGCAAAAGTTTTCCGATGATTAGGTCATGAAACATTAATGAAGCCAATATCAAGTAAATCTTCTCGAGACAGGAGTAGCGGCAAAAGCCTGTCATTACAGCATTGTTAGCGATTAATCTGATGAGACTAAATTTATTACCTTATTTACCTCAGACGGTTGCTTGCAAATATAATTACCCTTGGTTTTAGTGGTGTCCCCAAAAATAACGTACAGTACAGTAGGAGCGATTTTCACGCCTCATTTTGTAGCCTGGATATTTAAAATTTTAACAATTATAAATAAAAGTAATGTCTATTTGAATATGCACCATAAAAAGAGCAAGAAACACTCATTTGCCAAAAAATTTAACTAATAATATTTTTGCTTTGGTAAATTTCATTATTTACAACTAAACTTTAAACCTGTCAATAACATTTTGATGCTATAGCAATTTTGAATTGTGATTGACATATTTGCCCAAAACGAAATTTTGCACATTAGGTAATATTTTTGCCATGCAAATTTTTTGTTGTCGATTGATATGTTTGACTATTTATTAATTAAATTAAATTAAGCTACTGATTTTAATGAAAATATGCTTTTAACCTGTTTGATTTTTATCTGACAATGATAACTGCTACAGTCACTGTTAAACTGCTATTACCGCCTTTAGCTGTCACTGCTACGGATAAATACTCGCATAAATAGTCACTGCTGGGCCAAAAATAGCAGTGATCAGTCTCGAGCTTTAAAACTCTCCATCGCTGTACAATATATTGAACTTCCGAGGCACAGTACTAAAGCCGGAAACATATTGAGATTTTTTTTTTTTCCTTTCTTCCTCCTTCTTCCTAGACAAGATTGAATACGTCACACACATGCACCGATCTGAGCGCGTATATCTAAGTCGCAGCTGCCGTCCTTTTTATCCCGAAGAGTAATTTCCTGGGGGCCTACAGCAAGTCATCAACTTTGTTCCACATGTAGTATAACTCATACGGAACACACACATGCAAGTCCTTGGGTCCTGAGAGAGTTGACGTCCCCAAGTATTTTCCCTTCCCGGTATCTCCAAGCTCATGGGGCCTTCGGAGGCCTGTAGATTGTGACAGTAAAACCCCAGCTTCTCTTCCATAAAGTCCAGGCTTGAAATGCTGGCTGAGCTCAAGTGTGACAAGGATATTATAACATATTGCGCTCCCGGGGATGCAACGTGGGGGAGTAAAACTGGATGTGTGTGTACAGGCCTGGTCTCCATATTTTTGTTTACGAATTTTTTTTGTACTGATGAGAAACCTGGCGACAGATGGCTGGGTCAAATATTTTCTCTGCAACATTTCTATAGACACTGTTGCCCCATCACGTATAATTCCAGAAAGTAATTTTTTGCAGATTTTTAAATTATTATGGACACACACTACAGAAGTTGCTTTGAGGTATTTCGTCATGCTATTTAAAAAAATACAATATGAAACAGCTTAATTGAATTAAATTTTGCAATTTCACCAGCTGTCACGACATAATCTAAATCTATGTTGCATTATTATGTATGTTATACATAGCTTACTGTGCATATAATAGAAAGTTTGTTTGTCCATGGCAACGGGATTGCCATGGCATCACAAAAATGATTGATTGTTGTTGATTATATTGCCATGGAAACAGGCAGGCGAAGAACTGGTTCTCCTGCTAGTGTGCTGCATATATTGTTCGCTCGTTCGTTCGTTTGTCCCCGTTTGGTTTCGTGTTTCGTATGTATGTATTTCTTGTTAGACCACTGATTTATATATTTCGCATGCGAGTCACTACCAATTACGGGGCAATTACAGGGCAGTACACAAGTTGCCAGACGAAGCTGACTTATCCAGTGCATCTCTCCCTCTGCACTATTTATTCTCCCTCGTGTCCTAGACTCCAGAGCTGTTTAACATTTCAGGTCCTCTGTAAATCTTGAGTGCCCCTTCTCCTCCCTCTCTCCTTCCCCCCTTTCTTCCTTGTCCTGACCGCGACCACATTCCTGGCAGTTCAGTACAAGGTACTTGGAAGGTCCCCAAAAACTTTGCGGAAAAGGGGAAGGGCCGACATCACTAATCGAGGCTTTTGGGTGCCACGCCAGTTTCCTTGCTTTTTCTTGCTTTTCCTTTTTGCTGGGGACAAGTGCAGGGGAGGCCTGGGCGTGGCTTGCATGGGTAAACTGGGACTAATTGCAGGCAGTTAAGGCGCTAAGTGAAGTTAATTTAGCCAATCGTTTTTCTGGATGAGGTCATTAGTCCGTGTCCGATTCCGCACTTGATTAATGCGTGAGACATGTGTGCTAGGTATATGGTATGTATAGGCAAGGCTTGATGACAGATTAGAGCATAATTGCCAAAAAATGTTTCGGGCACACGCTATACTTCAGCACTCGAGCAAGGTGCATTTTCCTACTTTTCAGTGCTGAAGTGACGGTTAATGAAACAGTTATAATGAAATAAATAGTAACCTTGGCGTCTCTTTAAAGTTGTTTCTGTGGTAAACAGCCTCTCATGGACTGTGGACTTGGGAAAGTTCAGGGGGGTGTCAGGCCCCAGCAGATAGCCCGAAAATGGGGCAACACAGTGGCATAAAAATGCGCAAAGTATTCGGAGCTACCCCCTTCCACCCACCATGTGAAAGTTGCCTCTGACACAAGTACGCTAACGTTGTTGACAGAAGTTGAAAACCGGGGCCCTAATTACCGTGCAGAATTGAGCCAACTTCCGCCACATCCAATTAAAGTTGACGATAAGCTTTCCCTCAGTCGTACTCACAGGGCCTCTGTTCTGGTCTGGAATATTGACTCGGAATATTGCTGCCGTGCAAGATATTATTCTACTTGCTCGCACTCCAACCAGTGCAACATTACTCCGTAATACCCATGCAAAACCCGACACGTGCACTGGGGCTGGGGTAAATCGCCAGTCAAGATATAACCAAGTTAGTGTATGCGGTATGGAGAGATATTCGCATTATGGCTCGCATTATTTGACAAAAATACTGAATGAAATAAATGTAATAAGAATAAAATTATCGAAAATGCTAATATTAATAAGGCAATAATAAAAATTAAGATTAATAATAAAATAGGAATTAGTACACGTAAATAAAAATTAACAACAATTTACAAAGTTGAGGTTCATAAGAGCTGAAAAATTAAAATTAATATGAAATAAATGAATTAAATTAATAAAAGTAAAAATTACAGTTAAGAAGAAATTAATAAATCTATTTTAAAGAATTGCATTAATTTTATTCTTACAACTAGTGCGATTTTAGCCAACTTCCGCCCACACTTTCGTTTAAATATTTTGTCTAGAAGAGCTGTAGTGCACAACCTAGTGGGCAGAGACCTTTTGGATGAATATTGCAATAAAATGGTGGGGTATAATATTTTGTAAGTGTAGGGTTATGTTTAGCACCGAGTTTTAAATAAATAAGTGAGGTTTTTGAGGGGCGGCCGGCCGTAGTAGCGTTGTAGCCGGGGTATGACGTAACCTCGATCTAAAAACAGTTGCGCGGTTGCCGTTTTATTACAAAAGGCGGTGGGGGGCTGGCTGGAATAATGCACACATTTATTCTACTATACGCTCAGCATGACCTATTTTTCTCGTTAAAAGCACACAGACACAGACACTCACACCCACACAGCATTGGAGAGTGAATTTTTACGTGCTTATAATAGACTTCAACCTGCATTGCTATCAAAATGCCACAATTTTGGGCTCTCTCCATTTCATGCCCCCCCCCCCCCGCCCCGCCATTCTAAATACAACATTACAATGGCTCACTACCAGTACAAAGTCTGCGAGGCCACAATTAGTTTTTAATCATGTCGCTATCGTACTATGCAAGAGTTCAATTTCAATGTGTGCGTTTGCGTTTTAATAATACAAAATTGGGCGTTACAAGGGGCGTGGTTCACTCTCTGGTAATTTACGAGCGATTCACATTAGTTTAAGTGGAGTTAATTTGCTTTTAATCAGTTTCAAGGGCGACAGAAATACCAACACTAATATTGCATAACCTGCTAATATTATACTAATTACAATAGTTTGTTATTGATTACACTACAGACTTAGCTTACGTTATTATAGGTTATTTGTAATAATTATCGTGAAAGTACTGTGTTACTATATTGTTAATTTGTTATAATATTATTAGCAAATAATAGGAGTGAGCTCTTAACAAATACTATATAGCATTATATGGCATTATTGGCTAATAGGCCAATAAATTAATACCATATTGTTAACTAATATCAATATTCGTATAGTGTTAACTAATATCAATATTCGGATAGTGTTAACTAATATCAATATTCTAATAGTGTTAACTAATATTAATACATGTGATTGCAGCCATGTCAGCTAGGACACGAGGTCAAAACGGGTCAACACGGATCCTTTCCGTATGACCTAGTAATAAGAGCTTTTACTGTTTCTGGTAGATGACTTAATTACAATCAATTTAATTCCAAATTTGAAAATAAATATACTGTATATTACGTAGGCCTATATTACATTTCCTGTGGCCTGTTCCACGTTAAAGGTCAGTGACCCTGAGATGTCTGCATTGAAGGTCACTCACCCCATAACAATGGCTAGCTTATTTAGCAGTGAGGCTACTCATAGCAGTTACACGAGAATAACGGCTACTTTTCATGTCATGTTGCCGCTAAAGTGCGATTACTGCGCATCACGTGAGCTTTGCACTAGATTGATCCACCTAGTAATTACCGATGGCCCTTCCTTTTGATAGGTGGGCGACCTGGCTCTCTGGCTCTCTGACTGCTGAGGATGTTTTGTCGCTGACAATGAGACGAGACATTGATGGAAAGCGTCGGAGAGAAAGCACGGCCACTAATCGTCTCATCGGCCGGCACAATGCAAAAGGGGGGAGGGAATAATTGAAAGCCAGGCGGAAGTGACAGACCGCGGTGGCTGCAGCGGGCAACTCGCACCACTTCCCCACAATGGATGTCCAACCTACCACCCACCCACCCACACCCACACCACCATCAGGAAAATACCTTCAATACCCAGCCATCGACGTTCCATTCCTCTTATTCAACTTCCCATTTTTGGACATCACATTGCGGGACTCTTCATTTGTGCTGCTGGGATGCCCCTCCCACTAAAAAACTAGAGATTAATGGTTTTGCATGCACACAAAAAAAAAGGAGAGAGAGGAAAAAAATGGGGACTAATGGAAGCCAAACAGAGGTGACGTCATTGGCAAGCCGTTAATGGAGAGTATTGCGACGAGGGTACGACGTCAACAATCAAGTCCGATGGTTTAGAGATTACTAGGCGCATTGTGCACGCCATGATTGATGGGATGGAAATGTCAATGGTGGTCCCCCGGATTATGGTAGGGGCAGACTAATGTGGACTAAGTCAAAGGTCGGTATTCAATAAGCACTTGCTGATTCTGGGAATAGGTGGGCTAGTCCAAGACTAGGATAGATCGAACTAACAGTATAAGACCGTATTCAGAAGCAATTTGCTACTCCCGTGAATGAAAGCTGAATTATGACACACGGTACGTTGAGCCCGAATCGGCTGAGTGTATATAGTTCGTAAGTGATTGAATCCCTCTGGAGAGAAACTTCCTGCGCATTTGGCCAGAACCTGATACAATATATACCAAAGCAAAACATTTCTCAATCCCAACGCCCATTTTCTCTCCCCTCCTTCCAAATCCGATAAGGGCTCAGACAACAATACGAACGTTTCCCTCCTAAAACCTTCTTACTGGCTCGATGCGTTTTGCCATTACAAAAACTCCAATCGAAATTTCAGCTACTGGCCCCCCATCTTCTCCACCAAACTTTCTCCACATATACAGCGAACATAAAAAATTTGGATTTTCTTCCTATCATTGCTTGGGCTGATCAGAACTTATCGGCATGGCTGGGAATCAGCTCAATTTTACTTCAAATTTTGCACCGCCCTGTTTTATTCGTCACCTCTACTTGGCTTAACACTGTAAACTTCCATTTTGATATCGGAACCTCTCCTAGCAACAAAAGAGGTCTGGGGGCCAACCTACATTCCTTCAGAGAGAGAAGAGACCTTTTGCGAATCGTCACCTTCCCATCGGCTCTATTTGACGCCCTGCAGCTGGTAATTTCCTGGCTTCTTTGTTGCCTTCGAATAGGTTGAATTCCAACCCCTCTACCTCCAACACTCTATCATTAACAATGCGATGAAGGTCGTGTGATTTTTTTGTTGGCAGCTCCTTTTCCATGCTTCTTCATTCAAAATGAGAAATTACAATAGGGGCTATTGTTGCCAAAAATGGAGGTGAAGGAGTGTCGTACTTTTTCTCCAGCTGCTTTTTCCAAATATTCCAGCTAAGTGAAACTTATGTGCCCGAATTATGATGGGGTGGAATAGTGCTGAATATAGCGAAATGGACAGGAGCGGGCTTCAAAGAGGCTTTAAACACAGAGCTGTAATCCCTCGGTACTTGAGTGTACTTAATGCCGGACTTCCGTGTGTATATTTTTGCCCATACAGTAATTCATGCGAGTGGATTATTCTCTCTCTTTTTTACTGCAAATTTTAGCCAGTACAGTACAGTACAGTGTGAATAAGCGACGGAAACATCACTTCTGGACCTTTGCTATAGTACAGGGTTGCACTGTAGCTATAACTTTCTGACGTCACAAAATGGTTGTATCGTTTGTTAATGAAGCATGATGACCCTAATTCTTTAAATTTACACTATAGTACCGGTATCATACTTTGTGATATATCGCCATGTGAAGTCCATTTACTCTGCTCATAACGAGCCAGCAAACACGAATTTTCTGTCTACACTAAACCACATAGAGAAGTGTCACCTTTACGGTGAAATACTATAGTGTGTGTCCCCACCGGGGCCCACTACACCACGAAAAGAAAAAGGGGTACGTGTCTGGACGGACTTTTATTTCGACCTCCTCTCTCTCTCTACAGAATACGACTGTCCCTCATCAGTACCAGCACCCCCCTTTTATCCAAGAGGTGGGGGCGCCACCATCACAGGCAACCCTAACCAAAAACGGCGCGGCGGCGCCACCGTCACGGGTTACAGAAGTGTCAAAATATTTCCTTTCCATTATCTTGAAACTTGCTCTTTGGACTTTGTGGATTTCAGTTGGATCTAATATTAAAATTTTGAAATTAATTTTTTTTGTTGGAAAAATTACTCCCTCTTGATTCCAGCACGACACAACTGGATGGAGGCCTGGGTTCTCTCCATTATTCGAGTTCCCGTAATCGAGAGCACTCCGGGTTCTCTCCGTTACCGAAAGGAAAGGAATAATGGCTGCAACGGTGAAGCTCCATGGACTGGAAAATTCGACTCCGTTCGGCTGTGAACCGATTGAAGTGTCGTTGCGAATTCATGACCAGAAATAATATTGCTCGGTGAAGGGATTCAGATTTTGGGGAAAAGCTTTTTTTCCCCCAAGACGCGGGACAGAAAACGATAAAAGTTTAAAAAAAAGAAGGGTGTAAGTCCATTGGGAGAAGGATGGATTTAATGTTATGCCGAATCGAATCAAACTTTTTGGGGAAACACTTTTATTGGCAGGATTTTGGGCTCGACTTTCTTTTTTTTGTGTGATGTCACTGTCAAGTTTTGTCGCCAGGAAAATGACATTTTCACGCTCCAGCTGTGGCAGGTAAATTGGCCGCTTTTGTTGAACTTCCACCTGCCACCAGCACCTATAACACGAAGCTACTTCTATTCCTATATATCAGCACACACAAAAAGTATAGGAAAAAAATAGATTTGACGCGCACCCCATTTTCGAGCTTTGAATTGAATTATTCACAAGTTAATGAAACGGTTTGAAAACTGTTGGCACTCTGGTCGCAGGTTTTTATGTAATGGTAACAATCAATACTAGGGCACACATGTTTCACTTTCCCAATGCAAGTTCAATTAACTGAACCAGAAATATGGCGCTATTAATTACGTTATGACTACTAACCAGACGCTTTGCATTTAAATTCGGCTGTTTAATACCGGCTGTTTCCCTTCGAGCCAATTTTATGATTGTGTCATGTAAAACCAGGCTCTTAAGATGTTGGCCATGGACTATTATTTTCTATTCGATAATGCCAAATTATCAGAAAACTGCCTAAAATCGTATGTAAAGGCCTGAAATGTGGGTTGCCGCGAGTGTCTAGGGGAAGACAATATTTTTAACTGACGTAAAAAACATTAATCAAAATTTGGAGAAAACAAACAAACACAGGATCCAAATATCTCAATAATGAACCAAATGCAATAAATAAATGAAATAAATCAAACAGCACAGGTCATTAAAATAAAATGCAGCAATAACAGAACATAAATGGAATCAAATAATTCCTGAAATAAAATAAGCAAAATAAACGATCAAAAATAAAATACAAAGTAGATATTTATAAAATAAATAAATTGACAGGTCCAGAAAGTCCGTAGAGAAAAAATATTTATCAACTGTTTTATAAATGGTTACATCTGGTGGCATCTGTTGTTGACGTCTATTGCCTCCTAGCCTATATCATGGAAAGTATCAACATATTGCTGTTTTTAAAACCTCCATCCAACTTCCCCCCCTGTTAGTGGCCGCCTTGAAACCCGATCTCTTTATCACATGCTGCTAATTGACTGTTGCGGACGTCGCAAAGCGTCTCCGCAGTCAATCCTTATAAAGTGGGCCCTCCTCCTAAAAAAGAAAGAAGGTCGAAGAGACGGCCATCTTTGAGGCTGGGCGTCTTCAGGAAGAACCGACTAATGGCCATACGATAAATTGCGGCGGCACCTGGCCTCACCTTTTTTTTACCTCTCTCTTCTTCCTCCTCTTTCTATTTTTTTTTGCCAAAAGATCGATTGGCTGAGAAGGGAGGAGGACAAGGCATATGGGAACTATACTCATGATGGGACAAAGAAGGGTGTATTGAAGCCTGTGTTTTAAAAGTTACATCAAAGGTTACAGGAGATGTTTTATAGTGTGCCTCTGACCAACTTAACCGCCCCACAAAATAAAGTAAAGTAAAATGATAAATTTAAATAAAATAATATTGTCGAGTTAAGTACAATAGTAGACTAAAGGCAAACTAATAAAATAACATAGTGAAGTAGAATAATTATATAGGGTGTTTCAACTTTTTTGTCCGAACAGATATCGGAAAATTGCACATAGCTGCTACTTTGTAAGAAGTGACTTGCAACCGGTGATTTGTCGGAGGAATGGGGAATGAGGAAAGAGGGTCACACATCCCATGGCATGTGTGACCTTCTTTTTTCCAGGCTCGACCCTCAATTTTCAGCGGGCACGTATGCCACTTCAACCTACGATTCGCAGGGAGTATTCCCCGTTCCTCCGAAAAATCACCGTTTGAAAGTCACTGCTTACAAAGTAGCAGCTACGTGCAATTTTCCGATAACTGTTCGGACAAAAAAAGCTGAAACACCCTGTATAACGTGCAGTGAAGTAAAATAGCAGGTTATAATAAGTTAGCAGATATTAGAGCGCATTTTGAGTTGAAATTCTCGCTCAATATGTCTGCGAGTTAACCTATCGGTCAAGTGGGTGCACTGACCTCGTGCATTCACTGCCCATAATTAAAAATATATTCCAAGATTTTTGTTTATCCTGCTTCTTTCGTTATAAGAAGCTTAGGATTGTGCAGTTCATTAGCGTAATTACAAGAAAAGGGGAGCAAAAACATGTTGATGACTTCTTTTTTTCATTCTGAAGCTTTGGTTGTAGAGCTTCCAGGATGCGAGTGTGCTTCAGGGTCTGTTCCCCCCCCCCCTCNCCCCCCCCAAGATCTTAACAGTGCAAGCAGGATGGAGCAAACGACAAAGCTTCAGGAGGTTGGCAATTTTCCCCTCCTGATTCCTAATTTCCGCCTTGGCAAAGCTTATACTCGAAACAGGAAAACACCAATTCGAAAGATTAGAATCAGTAAAAATCCCAAGCCCCAAAAATACCTGACCCCCTTTTTTTTGCATACCCTCCATTTTCTCTCTATAGCTTGGGGGAAAAAAGTAGGTCGAACCTTAATCATGATTAATGAAGTTGAATAATCAGGATTGAGTAATGGCCTCGTTTTTGTGTGTGTGTGTGTGTGTGAATCGACATCTCACGAAATGCTGTCATTAGAGCTCGGTCCTGAGGGGACGACAATAAGAATAATCTCTCTCTCTTCGGACCTGGTATTCTCTCCTATATCTGAAAATTTTCTCTCCACCTAGCAAAGTGTCCAAGTGCTCGACACTGATGACACTCACAATTTATACAGCCGTCTGTCTACATGCACAAAACGTAGACAAATGTAATTCATTTCTCTACTCTCATTAGTGTGTCTGGGAGGAAAAGGTTGGGGGAGGGGAGGGGAGGCAGCTAGCAGGAAAGTTAATCGATAGAGTGGTCTAAAATTGCACACTTCGCAAGAAAGGCCACGGTGCTATAAGGATTAGCTACACGCTACACCTACAAATATCGTGATTCGCAACCACAAAAAACTGCGATCCCGTACAGGGTGTGGGATTCAGACAATTTTCATGTAAAAAAATCAGGACTCTAAAGTGCCGAATTCGCAATTAAAAGACGTAGCTTTTCACTACATTTTTTTGCACGTTATGACATATTCTTACACGTTCAAAATATAATTATTGTGTTTGGTCAATTTGAGTTGCATTTAAAAATGAATCTTTTTGCGACTTAACACCCTATATGTCATCTGAAAAATGCGAGCCACACAGAATAAAATTGTGCGACGATGCAAAAACTAACGCAATTTTGCAATAAGACGCGCCGAGGCAAAAAGCAGTCCCCAGTTGCAATGTACTATACGTATCCGTATATACCCGTGCAGTATTATAAGACTTTGGGGAAATCTGAAATTCCGGAGCCTTTTTGTCTTTTTCTGGAGCTTCAGGTGCAAGCTGGCTTGGGTATAACAACACGTTTCCACTTGAAGTAATATAATTCAGACACTGTGCACGACATTGCATTGGTTACAATAGAGGCTACAGTGTGGGCAGGTGCAGTCTTCGGTGCACTAGAGTACTTAAAAGCTATTTGCAAGAACAGTGGTTAATAGCACATGTAATGGCCACGTATACTTATCCTTCGGAGCTTAGAGGTGACAAATAAAATTAATGTTGCAATAAACAAGAAAAATGCTACCATCGTTTTCAGAAAAAAATAACTGATATATTAATTAATTTCTGTAGATAGTCCAAGGTCCATTTGGGCAGATCTTAGCACAATCCTACATCAATATTTTCGCCACATCGTTTCTTTTCTCATATGTTCACGCGTCAACCTTCACTGGAATGCGACAAATCATCAATCAAAGACTAACGGCACACCGCATCCGAGATTGAACCTCTTGTAAATTGAAAAACCTTCCCAGTCCTTTTTCCCAGACCCAAGTCGTTACGTCTGGATGGTACAAGTGTCCCGGAATTGTCCGGTCCAATTTTGTGCCCTGCTCCCGGAACTAAGCTTATTTTTGTAGGTGTGCGGAGTTCCCCCATCTCCTTTCTTTCCCTTCCAATCCTTTGAGGCCTGCCCTTGCCTGGTGCCCTCCGCCCCCCTGAAAGAGTACGACGGGGTGGGGAAAAAAAACCTAGAGCAATCAATAGCATTGTTAGGTTCTGCCCCCCTCCCGAACGCTTATTGCTTTGGCACCTCATCCAATCAGTGTCCGCCGTTGGGATGAAAAAGAAGAGGAAGCAGAGCCATTTTCCACACGACATGATTTAGTCCCCACATTACCTTTAAAAAAAAGTATACATACACAGGCTGTTAGTTATTTAGCTGATAGAAGCAGCAAGTGAACGTCTAGTACGTGACGTAATGTACTGCTTGTACTGTATGCAATGTTACTTCTAGCTCACCCTGTATACATGCACTGAGAGTCATGAGCCCGGAATTGAAGACCACGGGGTTCTCTCCCTGCTTCTCAGGGGCTGACTAAATATTTGAGTCGTGCTGCACGCGATTTGCTTGGATTGCGGTACTCACATGCGTCACGTTTTTCTTACAAGTTACTGAGCTGCTCTCGAGTATAAGTAATAGCAAATGGGGGAGCAGCTTGGATTTCAAAGAAATCTACAGGGCGATGTTGTCAGCGTACTCCAAACATAAGATATTGGGGTGGGCAGAATCTGCTTTCAGAAGTAGGTACAGACATGGCATACAGAGGAGTCATAATTCGAGTTGAGCTATACTGTACTTGGGTCTACATCGTTTGTTTCGTTGAAATTCTACTTCATTTTTTTGTTCTCGTATATCGTTTCTTTCGTCATCATCGAAACTATCAACGAATCAACGAAACTATAATGATGTAGGCTACGAGAACAGCAAAAGAATTAATCAAACGATGTAAAAATTAACGAAACAAACGATACAAAAACCAAAGAAACAAACGATGTGACAACAAAAGTAAACAAACTATGTAAAAAATCAACAAAGCACTTTTTTGTGCTTTGTTGATTTTTACATCGTTTGTTTACTTTTGTTGTCATATCGTTTGTTTCTTTTGTTTTGTATCGTTTGTTTAGTTAAGTTTTACATCGTTTGATTAATTCTTTTGGTGTTCTCGTAGCCTACATTATTTGTTTCGTTGATTTCCTGCATCGTTTCTGTATTAGTTTTGTTGTTATCGTATATCGCTTGTTCGGTTCGTTTCTTGCTCTCTTTTTAGGTGGAAAAAATAACATTTTCGTAATTTTGATCAACTTCCTCACTAGCTTGCAAATAAAATCTTTTAGAGAAATCTTTGAGAGTAACTAAATATTTTAAACCGGGTCCGGGCTTGGCCCACTTTCATCCCTGCCGTGTAAACGAAGCGCATTTTATGTCCAGTCCCTTGCATGAATATCACATGCTGTGAAGACCCTATTGATCACCAGTCCGGGCAGAACATGTCCTGGTTATCGGGTTTCATCCGCACCGTGGACCTTATTCGGTTTCAGGTGCAGCAATTGCGCTACTTTATATAGATCAAGAGGTGAGAATTATATATATTTCATGGCTCCTGTCCGAGACCAAACTATGTTTTTGCCATTTTCTACTCAACTTTTTTTTCTTTCTCCTCCTCCTCTCTCCCCCATCTGGCGGGATAAAACTATCTCTGGTCATAGAGAGGCGTCGTTACGTCTGACGCTTGCGCCACCATAAAACGTCAATCACTCCGGAGCTTTCCCCGCAGTACCCGGGGTATAAATCCGCTCGTTCCTCATACACTCGTTAGTGGAGGAGATAGTGCGACCAAACTATTTTTTTTGCAACACTGTAGAAAGTGGGTTACGCCCATTTTTTTCGAGCCAATCTGACTCCGGGTGATACGGAGGGGGTTTAGTCGTGAAACTTCAAGCGTCATCATGAATGTGGAATAAAAATGGGAGGAGAACAGGTCATCTCTTTCAAAATGGATGTCTGAGGTCACTGTAGGTCGGACAAGATTGTTAGTGTAAAGCTAGGTGGCAGCTTGTAAACTGGGTGTATATAGTCCATGTGGTATACAATGTCCCTCACATAAATGGCTCACACTATTGCCACTCTCAGGGTCGTACAGGTGTAGTGTACGGATGTACACTGTGTTTCAAAAATACATATTTAAAAACAGAGTGGGTGGGTGTCCACCTTCAATTTTTTTCTGGAGAGTCTCCCAGAGCTGACCAGTGGTGATAACAGCCTCTAGGGTGTCGTTGAGGAAAGAACGGTGGGAGAGGGGAGGGGGAGGATTGGCAGCCTCTCATGCATTTTACATCATTTTGCCAATAATCCCAGCGGGAATATGGCGTCGTAGTCTACCTGCAGAGGAGATCCTACTCCGGGGGTACGTGGCGCTTTAGGGCTTTGCGGATAAATCCCATGCGCCCGGAGAGAACTTGCAAGGTTACATTTCCCAGGTGCAGACCAGGAAAATGTGATGGACCGCACTTTTTTCTCTCTCTCTCTGGCAGTGAAATGTGCATTGCGAGTACCAAAAAAAGGCAAGTTATGTGCGCTTTGTCTTGCAGTAGAATTCGGAGGGGGTATGCAGAAGGGGGAGGGGGCAAATTATCTTCAAACTTTATTGCCCCCGGTTTTTGGGGAACGCGAGGGGTTTGGAGAAAGGCACGCATCGACCCAACGGGTGCGGCTCATGCAATTTCTTATCACATGCTCGGTGAGGGAATGCAAATCAGATCGAGTTACATGCTTCGAAGTGGATTGTGGTGAGAGGAATACACACAAAATGAAACACTTGGTTTGTACTGAACATACACTTCTTGTACACAATTTTGATCAGATTAAACTGAATCAAAGGTGAGGTAACACATCATAAGATAAGATTAGGTTAGGTTACATAAGGTTAGGTTGTAACCTAACCTAACCTTATCTAACCTAACCCTAACCTAACCTTATCTAACCCAACCTAATTAGGTTAGATCAGGTTAGGTAAGGAAAGTACAGTTAACGGTTTGAAAATGAGTCATATTTTGTAACTTCAATGTAAACACATAACAATGCTAGACCGGACTTTTCCACCTACGAAATTATATTAATCCGGAACCTGCACACACTTAAATTAAATAGTAATCAAAATTTTTCCTAATTGCTTCATTATGCTCATCGTTTGGTTATTGCAGCAGAAGTGCTTGCTCATGCATGGAACATTAAACTTATCGCAAGCGCCCCTTTTTATACAATCAGTCTGGAGCCACGCCATTCGGTAAAATAAACAGAAGCACTCAGTACATACTGCAGAGTATATGTAAATAGCAAACAATCCGTGAACTGACGTTAATTTCCATTCGAGGCGGGCCTGACTTTTCAAGTGCGACGTACCTACTTTTTTGATCGATTGCGCAGTGCAGTCCACAGAAACACTTTTTTTTAATGTTTTAGTACAACAAAAAGAAGAAATGGGTCAACCTTTGCAATCAGGAAAAGTGCAGGCCTACACTGTAGAAAAATCAAATGAAGATAGCGTATCCGATAAATCCTCCATGAAACCTGGCTCTCTATTAGAGTATATTGCGGCAAATCCTTTACAGAGCACAGTATATATATTTTATATGGGAAGTGGAGGGAGAAGAGGTCGTTGGCTTGTAATCGGTGCAGCCATAATTTGACGGGTTACAAAAATATCCATTTTGCAAGAGGCCAACATCCAGCTTTATGATGGTAAGTACATGCAATATAAACATGTGATTTTTGCAGAGAATTACCGTGCAGTTTATGGATATAAATTTGCAAAATGCGGTGAGACACATAAATTATACAATAGAGTAGTGGTCAGTTTAAGCTGCATGCACACCTGATTCAATTCCATTAACCCAGATATATCTAGAGTCCTACATATATGACACTTGTACAGTCGCTAGATACAGTATTTAGTTATTGGTTTAGTTCTTCATTTGCTAATTAAACAAAAAAAATTTAACAATATGAGAAATCAGTCGCATTTTGGGTTAATAACGTAAGAGAAATGGACTTTAATGAATTTTTACACACGTAGGCTACTTATAGCCTCCTTACACAATTATTTGCAAAAGAATGTGTTACATGTAGTTTATTCTTTGATGTCACTACAGAAAAAACTAGGGCATTTCGACAATTGAGTTGAAACTACTTCCAACACGAAACATTACTGGACTCGGCATAATAACCACATTCCATCAAGCTCGCTGCGACACATTCCCTTCATGCCATGTCAAAATCTCTTCAGGTGTCCAGAGTACTAGTCCGGACGGAGAGGACAAAAAAAATATTGTTGCAATCGAAACTTGCAACTCGTTGTCCTAGCAAATGTACACACTTCAAAATGTCCAGTGTCACAAAGTATTTTTTTTCCTTTCCAACTCTGGACACACTATCTCGAGGGAACCCTATTCGTTTTTCAAGGGGTGAAAAGAGGGGTGGACGAAGTGCGTGACTCCGGAAATAATTGGGGTTAAACTCTACCCCACCTCCCACAACAATACAACCCACCTCTTGAAACTACAGTCAGGGGAATAAAAACAGCCTGGACAAAAGCATTAAATAATCTGGCACGCCATTTAATTATTTACCCCACCAGTCTCTGAGGGATATGCAGCACCACTTGACACGAAACTGATTATTTTTTTTGGGGTTAATTGACGAAAAAAAGGGAACGTTTTTCCCCGTCTTAATTGACAAAATAGGGAGCAGTTGCAAGGGGTGTGTTTTTATAAGGGTAATTTGGGTTTCGTTTATTCAAGGCCTCGCCTCCCCCTCCTCTCTAGAGTTGCTTCTACCCCAGGAGAGAGTCAGAATTACCGCAAATCGATGCGAGAAGTTCGATTCAACTAAACGCTACGTGCTGTGCGCCTAATAGCCAATTATCTGTCACGGTAACCAATACAGATAATAGCGTCTAGAACCAACTCTTCGTTTTTTTATATTCCCATTCAATGTTGCAAGATTTGGGGTGGGGGGGNCTTCGCTTTTTTTATATTCCCATTCAATGTTGCAAGATTTGGGGTGGGGGGGGGGATGTGGTCGCATACACTTAAAATGTTTAATGATAATCGATGGTGGTCACTGGATTTTTCTTTTGTCTTAAAAGTGGCCAGGCATTAAATAGTTTTTGGGGGTGTCTTAAGTTGGAAAAAGAGAAAACTAGGATCTGGGACTGGGGCGAAGTTAACTTGCAAGGAAACTTTCATAGCTCTTTGCTTGAAAACTTGAGCGGCAAAATCGAAGTGGAGGAAAATCTGCGCCTGATGGATTCTCTAACTTTTCAGAGTCGAGTTTTTCTTACTCTTTAACTGGTTCTTATGACTCGGTATTTTCAAAATAATATTATTCAAACGGCTCTTACAAGTTTAATATTTCTCACACTAGGGCATTAATAAAAATATGTGCAAAACAATGCCAGTTCACGTTTACATAAAATGTCAGCAGGCCATTTTAAATAAGTTTTAGTAGTTGCATTTTAATATAAATCTACATCTGCGCTATTCGTTTGTAAATATTTTCATTGGTTTAATACAATACCTTCCTTACGTAAAAGCTCAGTACTTGATTCGCCTATAATTAATCTCCAATCGTCTGGCCAATAATTTGCCAACTGATTACTCGCAATTACAAACTTACTCCCACATTGCTAGAGGCAGTTTAAAACCCAATTTAAATCATCTCTTAACCGTGACGTCCATTGTTTTACGTTCCAAAAGTTGAAACTGGAACTTGGCATAATTAATTACTCTACCTGCACATACGTTAAATCAGCAAGCCAAGCAAGGACATCGGAGCATCAATTATTAAAATCCAATTTTCATTCCAACTCGTCTCTTATGTTTTTCGAGCACGAAAGATGGGATGAATAAAAGGTACTACATGTGTATACACACTGCAATGCAGGTGGGTCTAATGTCTGGAGCTCCGCAGGAAAAATAATGGCTGGAAAAAGGAGCTGTAGAGATGCGGATGGGGAGGTTAGAAAGAAAAAGAAGAAAAAAACCATAGCAGTAAACGTAAATGTGGCATATCCTTCCCTAGATGTTGCGACATTGCCCCAAGTTGCAGATGCTGAATCCTCCGAAATGTTGGGAAGAAAATGGAGCAAAACACAGCAAAGTTTTTCTCATGGCCTGGTATTTTTTTCCGTCGTATTATAGCTATATTATAGCCATATTTTGTAAAGCATAATTTCAACAACAATTCATGCCGTCTATTGGTAACATCTGTGGCGCCACGTGATTTTCAGGGGAAATTTTTTGGAGGTCCACCGCAGGGTCCTCAGAAACCGCACTGGAGACGTTTCCAGCCGACTGCTACGATATATATTGGCTCCACAGAAACATTACCGAACCCCCCCTCTCCCTTCCTCGTACTCCCTCCAAACAACAACTGCTTTCCCCTTAACTCAGTGCAGCAAAGCCTCTAACCGTTCCCCAAATGCGCTTCGAGTTGATCTTACGAATAAATCGTCCCAAAAGTTCAGTCCTTTCATCGCATATAGCTGTATGGAAAAATTTGAGCTCAATTTCAGCTTAAAATTCTACATAAAAATAGGCTTCAATCTGTGCCACTGTTAGCCCAGGTTGCATGTAGTACCGCTTTCCTCCGCATGGCCCGAGTGGTAGTAATGTGCAGAGAGGGAGTGTGCGCCATCTATGGCAGACACACTAACTACTTTCCTGATTAACACACCACAACTTTTCGGTTTTTAAACTTCGAAAAAAAATTTTTTTTGAACAAAATATTTTGGGTGCATGCTAGCTGAGCCCCAGATCATCCCTGGGCGTCCAATTTCCTTAACGTAACCTCCCCCCTCTGCGACTTGCACTTTCTCCCTTGGTCATCAATTTTTATGGGGCAGTATAAATCGACTTAAGCCACCTGATGAAGCGATTCGGCATGGGTAGTGATATATGCCGAGATTGAAATGCCGGCCCCTGGGCCAAACGCTGCCTCTTTTAGGCCCCGGTTTGCCCCAGACACTTTTGGGACTTATCTGTCACGCACCTTCGCAAACGGAAAAATCCGGATGCACAGTATCTGACTGATATGGCGAAAACTGCTAAGATGGCGAGGAAAATACTTTCACATTTTTTTCCCCCATGAATTTTTCCAGCATTTTGGAAGCCTTCAGTGGACACTTTTTTTTTAAATATGACGCGTTCATTTTCCGAAAAACGTGTCGCATATGGGCCATTTTTTTACCGTCGCATATGGCGACCCGGTCCTTTGAATGACAACCAGAATTTGGCATTAATTTCCACGTGTTGTTCATTTCGAACCCTGGACCATGGATGCTGGGGGGAAAAAATCAATTAGGATTTTCAGCCCAGCCCCAGTAATGAGATAAAAACGAGAGTTTTCTGCAACACCATACTCTCCGAATATGTGATTGATCAGATTTTTTTTTGCGCATTTTTACCCCCCTCCCCTCTACACACACCCACTCTCCATATGTGAATGGCGTGTGATTGAGAGTTATCGAGGGGTGGCTCATATGAGGGGGGGGGGAATGTTGCGAGATTTATTCCTGATTAGATAATCCCTGCTGGCATGTTAACTGCTGATAGATCCGTTTACAATGTCGGTGTTAAGTCCACAAAGTGCGGTGATTATGAACTCCGATGCGAGTAAATTTTTATCGTAGTATAAAAATTTTCCCCAAAACTATCACGGTAGAAAATTTTTCCCCCCCCCATAATTTCCGGATTTGCACCGGGGGGAATGGTTTTTGTGTTGTTATTTACACGCTATTGTTTGCAAATTTTACTGATGATTAACGGCCAACATTTAAAACAAATAGAGATACAACAGTTGATACTAATTTGCCAGCAGCATCCCGAGTTGATGGTGGACCGTACGGTATTTACAGCACTGTAATTTTCTATCGATGCATATAAAAATTGCTAATTACAATGTTTGTCAATTACAGTATGATTCAGTCACAATGTAGTAATGGTTATAATATTTTGCCCATTAAACTGCTCATTTATATATTTGCAGCACGTGATCTAAATATTACCAGTCATTATCTGTATGTATAAAAGGCAAAGTTTGTTTATTTGTCCCACTTCATACCTGTTCTGAATTAAATGCTTAATAATTACGTATATTGTAGCTGGGAGCCCATTTTTATCGCAATCTGCACACACAATGCTCTAGCATTTTGAATCAATTTAAATCTCCCTATGCGAATTGCAACAACCCGAATGTCTAAGCAAGAACATCTCTCTTCTGGGCAACAATAACTCGCATAGTTTTCGGGCATTCTCCTCTCCTCCCCCCTTTTGGGCTTGGCGAATCTGGTAACAAAAGTGGGACTAAAGGAATAGAAATTGCCATTTGGGGATGTGGAGAGTTCGAACTTGGTTCTAGCTTGGTCAATAGGAAGACTATAGAACCAAAACCAGTAAACTGCGTCAAACTCCCAGACACTCACAATAGTTTATGGAATTCCGACCGGGCTTTTGTAAAGAAAATTGAAATAGTTTTGCAAGCGAAAATGAAACAGAGAGAGAGGGGGGGGGAGCTTCTGGTAAGCCGGAAGTCCTGCTCTTATTGCACGTTTTGATTTTATTACTATAAAATGTACAGTTGAAACATCTGCTTCGATTAGTGATAATTTTGTCAAAAATTGCGGACAACTTTGTTGTTGTTGGCCACATACTCTTGAACAGCTTCAACAGCAATGACGTAAAATATTGCGAATATTAGTCTGAATGTTTGCCAAATTTTTTTGCGCTTAGAAAAACGGTTTCAACTGACAAGACAAAATTTATTATTGCCTACATAAATGTATACGGGAGTGCAAATGGCCCTTGGCAGAAAACCTTGTCCCTGGAGAAACCGGCTGGTACTGCCGCCCAAAATTGCATTTGCAAAATTTGGGCGCTCGCCTCAGGTGTCGGTTGGGTTGTGTGTGTGTGCTGCGCCTCCCAAGTTTCACAGCAGATATCTCTTCCCAAACAGTGTTGACTTTCCGTCACCCGCAACATGCCACGATTTTGGGTTGTGTCTATTTTAGCCCTTGACAACTCTCACTCACTCTGTTGACAACGTTTCTCCAAAGCTGCGGAACCGTAGCCTGATAAGCTCACAATATTATGGGATCGGATGATATGCGATATTTCATATGTGTCTAACATTTTGCAGGGTGGTTCCAAATTATGTCTGGACCACGCTGGACCACGGATGCAATTTGGGTTTCTCTTCTGTGTGTGTAGAGACCGTCCATAGAAAGAGAAATCCTAGATGACCACGGGCCTAGAATAAAGTGCTTTTCCATTTTTCGGATCAGTGAGCAAATGGGAAATCGTTATTGCGCTATGAAAGTCCCATGATTTATGCTAATCACAGAGTGTCGGGTGGCCCAGAGCTGGAGCCCTATATTTGTTTAGAGCCTCGAAGCAGACGCTGGCAAAACAAACCCCTGTTGCTACTGCATACATTCCCAGCGCCACTCACCATTTTTTTTTTACCTTCCTCTAGTTCAACCCCCCCCCCCTCCCCAAAATGTAGGAGATAGACCGGGCTAGTAATGGAGGCAGTTAGCTGCGCCAAATGGGGGAAAGAGCAGCCTCCATTATTTTCGACTTGATGGCCCCCGAGTCATTCATCCCCACCCCTCTAGGCTTAGAGAAGTCCTCCATTTTATTTATTACCTTCAAACGGCCAGCCATTTTATTTATCACTTCCACCGCCATTTTATTTTATTTATTCTCAGGTTGTCGACATCCTTTTTTTGTATTAAAAAAATAATACGTTTTGCCAGAGCCAGAGCTTTGCAATTAGGCCCGCAGCCAAACGAAGGTGACGATTAATGTCAGCCCAATCACGCGTTATTGAAAGCCGCCATCATGTTAATTGCGCCCGGTTATGAATCGCCCGGGATATTTGGAGTTTGACATCGGAGCCGAGTGGCCGGAATGAGTTCCTATCGTGTTTGACCTCTTTTTTTAAAACTCCCAACGTTTTGCGTATACAGTTTTTTTTAACAGCTACAATGTATGTGCTTATTTTTATGACATCCTGGGTAGTTGCGAATACTTCAAAGAGGATTATGTCTCGCAGTCAAGTTTCGCCATGGAAACTCAAACACTCCTATTGCTTGGGTCAATAAAGGGACTGTATCAACAGAAAAGTCAATATTCAAAGGGGAGTGGTATGGGGAGGGCCATACTTTGAATTTGGGACACACCAAAAATATCAAAATGCAAGGACAGGAAGTCGTGTATCGCAAGTGATATTACCGGCTATATACGAAAATGCGTTAGGTGTAGCGGCCAGATCTTATGGTCTATTAAACGACTATAAAAAGAGGGCTCCCTCGTTGGCTATAACTCCCTGGAATATGAGCTATTAATACCTGAAAGGGACAATACCAGAATAAGTACCCATCGACTCCTGCACTCGGTTATTTTGTAGAATTAACTTATTATTGTAGGCTACATAACAAGTCTAGACTTACTGTTGTGTTCAAGTTTTTAAAGGTCGTGTCGGGTCCTGCGAATTATTTTAGGATTAACTCAGGGGACTTGAAGCGTACTACATGACATAATGTGCGTTTGTCGTAGTGCAGGAAAATTTCGCAAAAATAGTAGTGCTTAACATTTTATGAGAGTTCTCTACCCTCATTTTTTTTACTCGCCTTGGTAATTACTGTGAGAGCTCGTTGAAACAAGGATCGGTTAACGCGGTGGGGATTTAATGAACGATTTTTTCCCCCCTCTCTCTAACATTATTTTGTTGCAAAAAGTGACGTTCAATGTCTGTCCGTTACATTCGTGGTGATATTTTCAGGGTGAGCTTTATAATAACAGTTAAAATAATTGGAGACTTTACTTATGTCCGGAAGAAAGTATGCAATGAAAAGAGCAAGGTTCGCATTAATTTTAAATGGCAGCGACATGAACAGAGTTGAGTGCACATGAGTCTGCAAAATCTTTGTATCTATTTTTATCCACTGATAAGCTGCAGGAAATGTTAGCAAAAATGCAGAATAATATACTTTATGAAATTCGTACTCTGTTAGACCAGTAATTTAACTTTTAGTGATATTTAATAATTCTGAGCTTAATTATTCATATTGGCAGCATGTACTTAATAATTTGCATATTCTTACCTGCATTTGCATTTAGAAATAAACTTAGACACGAATTGCAAACTCGCAACTAAATGTGGATACTCATTAAATATTCACAGCTGCTCAAGACGCAAATAATTTTCTTAGAAACATCTCCTTTTACGTCACCAGACATATGCACTCGTGCAATTGAATGCAAGAATTATGCCAATACCGGCATCGTCCATCCGCCAATATAATTCTTGCAACAGGAAGTCCGCCCACCTCATGCGAAATAATGCAAAAGGCCAAGTCTTACTCAACGTTCAGATAAAACGCTACTATATACCTACCGCTCTCGGTACTTAACATTATTACTTTTTTCCATTCCGGTAATTTCTCTTCGGCCGCCACTAATTTTCGGGAAACATCTATTACACAAGTCTCGCCAAAAAAAAGAAACAGAGAGAACAATCTCGCCTGGCGCCTTTGGTATAAGAACCGACGCAATAAACAATGAACAAAATCAATTAGCCGTCGCCATTAGAAGCCCTTGGTCGCTTATTAGCTGGCCTCCCCACATATGACAACAATACCAGCAAAAAAAAAATGGATTGGTTTGCTGAGTGAAATCTGATTCCCCGAAAGACCTTCGAAAGGCTCGATTCGATCCTGAATAATGCGCATATTGGAGCACACAAAACGCACTGACATTATCAGAGAACCGGGTGTTATCTCCAATCGTCACTAGGTAATCAGCCGCTCAAACCCAGTTTAACCAGAAAAAAGTGACGCCGGAATGAAAAATCCCTGTAAATGACGCTTACTCTGGGAGGGGGGATACTCCTTAACGATCTGATAGCAATTACAGGTAATCGATTTTAGAATAGAGCAGAGAAGAATAAGCTCACAAAATCCTGATGAAAAATCGGTGCACACTAACTCTATGATTGTGATGCCTTAAAATATTTACACCATTGTGTAATATTAAAATTTATTTTTGTGATAACAATGTAGTCTTGTTTGGACAGATACAAAAAAAAGGCGTATCAGGTAGTGCAAACTTCCGGACATGTTCAGCTGTACTTATTTCTGATCGTTGTCAGTGTAATTACCAGGTAAATAATGCATGACGCACACTTTATTCTAGGCAGGGAGAAAGGCTATAGGGTCCAACAGAGCAATCAATTGCAGGGGTAACAACATTGCTAAAATTGTTCATAGGAAAGGTCATTGTTGTAACGAGCATTCACTTTGTCTCAAACATGTTTATTGTATTTATATAATTTATTTTGTTGGGTCTGTTGTGACTCTTCTACCTTAGCACCGTTGGTAGTTTGCCGCTTTATAAATCCAGACACGCAAGTACTGTTGTGACCAGCCAGGATTGACGGCGCCGAAATAACAGTAACTACATCACGCCATGAATAAAACCACAAACTGACACCGTTTTTACTCATAATGTTACGCGCATTTTTGCCTCCAATATTCACTCCATTTTTTAAATTAAGCCTGACCTAAACTACGACATGTCCAAAAATAGAGCATGAATGAAATACGAGCATAGCTTTTTATATACTGCCACTTCAAATGCTAGACCTTTCCTCTTTTTTTTAAAAAAAAATGGCCAATTCTGGAATGGTAGTTAAAAATAAATGGTCAAAGGGAGGTGGGCGGAGTAGCTGTGACATTTTGGTGGAAAAAAAGTGTGACCCGTTGGCATTTAATGGACCCAGCATTGTGCATTTTGCATAATTCCTAGATGCATTACCAGCAAGACAGCAAAGTTTCGCGCCTTTCATCTACCCTCACTAATGGTATGTCGCAGTAGTTTTGCGCTCGCAATAATGATAAGCTATTGCGCATAACAAGAATAGATGCATAAACTTGAGTACACCACTCTACCTACTTAGGTCAGGAAATATTAAACGTGTAAAAAGCACGTTTCATGCAAAGTATATGGAGTGCCAATTATTATTGTTTCACCCTGTAAGCTCACACACACACACGGTGCTCTCTATTGATTTCATATACATGCGGTTGATTCCATGGGATTAAAAATGGCATAAAATGTGGCTCGTGTTTGGAAGCGAAATATTTAAAAACAGGGTTTTAAATTTTTGGAAAGCTGTGGTACAATCATTTTCATTCGTTGCGGGGCATACAGGAAAAGCTCGGTATAAATACCCCCCCAAAAAAGGGGGCGGCCTTATTCAACAAATTATCAATTTCGGGCTTTTATGGGGCAGAAATTGCAGGGGTTGAATATGAATGGAGGGTTGCAGAGAGAGTGGGTTTTAAAAACCATGAGGTGCACATGCTGGATATAAAACAAGTGGTTTCAATAAACTCTTTTCAAAAAAATATATCAAATGAAGTCAGGCAGTGCAAAATTTCAAATCGAAATGCAAATATTTTCTTTCAATGCTATCAGTACAGTATGGCGACAAAGCCGACAATAATTAATTCATAATCAAAAAATTGGCAACACTGCCCGGGCTGTAGATGTAGTACCACATCTGTCCCATAGATGGCGCACTACTGCCATCCTGGACAAACAGAGGCACAGACTCGAACCAATTTCATATTATGCGATTATAACAGAATAATTGTTTCTTCGATTAAAAAATAAACAAATAAAATTTCTTGAACACGGTATCACATTCACGATTGTGGGAAAATCCGCAGTGCTGATATTTATCTCGCAAATTTTAATCCCGATTTATTAGCCCGTGATAATTGCATGTAATGAGGATTGCTGCGAGTACACGCGCGTCAATACATTACCGTGCGTCGTTATTGAATTACGTGCGCAATGCACTAAAATTTGCACAATTTTCGTGCCCAACCTTATACTTTCTCAAAATCTACTATTATTATTATTTTGTGCAGATTTCTCTCCGCCTTTTCCTCTCTCCCTCTCATTGGATTTCGTCCCAATCGGGTGCGGTTACACCACCCAATTATTACCGCCGCCAAAACATGGCCGCAGCGGCGTTCCTTGCTAAACTTTTCGCTCTAGGGGGGAGTCTTGCGGGAAATTGAAAATACTTTACAAACAATTAGTCCACCTTGTAAGGTCAGGAAAGCAGCAATTTCTAGCTATACATGTTGAGGAGGAATCTCTTAAAGAAAATCCCCTTTGAACCAACCGACGAATTTATTTTATGCGAAAAGAGGAGTGGATCATATTATTCGCACACAAGATTGAAAAGTGCCAAAACTCACAATATATTTTTATTAGACGCGTTATCTATTGTAGCCTATGTAGCAAAATTGAGAGAAAATATCCAATGATTTGTGTAATATAGTTCAAAGATTTCAATTTGAGCTTCGTGAAGCCTGAAAATTCGCGAAAAATTGCGAATTTCTACAGTTTTTACATTTTTCAATTTGAATTAGTGAACGGCTCTTAAATTAACGACAAAAATCTCCGATTACGTCTGATATTGTGAATTCCTGCACATAATATATTGTATAATTAACATTAGCAGGTATACGGTACAGAATATTACCCTCAGGTTCTTTTTGCGTTTTTTTTATTAATCCGGTTGCATAAATCCCAATGATTCTAATCTGCACTTATGCTATAGTATGGGTAAACGTTCGCAAATGTCAAAATATCCTATTATGGGTAAAAATCTGCAATTTTTAAAATCTACAATAGTTGTGCGTACACATTCACGAAATTATTAGATATCATCACGTACAGTGCTTATAAATTCGCAAAGATTTAACGTAACTTATGCAGTGTATACATATTGTTAAAATATTTATGTATAGCCGATTGTGCAAATTTTCGAATATTTTCAATTACGTACGCATAAATATTTCAACAATTTTCAATTAAGCGTACAAATTCGCAAATATGTAATATCGCCAATTGTGTATACATATTAGTGAATTTTAAAAATCTGCATTTATGCACAGAAATTTGCAAATTGTGATAATAGCCTATTATTCGTACAAATTCTCGAAATTGGTAATCCGTGTCATGTGTTGTCTCAACATCGCAGAAAATATCACTCAAGACTTTTTTTTTTCCCCCGCTTTTCCAGATCGACTCGTGTCATATCATCGGAGCATGACATTTGCATACTCCTGGCAGCTTGATATTACATGAGTCTCCGAATTGAGATTCTGCACAGTTCGAATCCGATTCCGGGTCATGTCCTCCCTTCCCTCTCTTGCCTTTTCCCTTCCATCCAAGCTCCGCTCATCTATCAACTTTCTTGCGGTGTCGCTCCAAGAGACGGAATGAAATTTTGGGCGATGGTCTCAGACCGCGAGGAAAAACAACCGCTTGCAACACCGGGGGACTAACTTGGGGGGTCAAAATCGGGCTCAAGTTTAGTTTGTGCGAATATTTGCACTGAATCGATCCCCCCCTTCCCTTCCGCTGGGTTTAGGATCTGGACAGTACGGTCGCCTTAATCTATCGCCTGAAGGAAGTGAGGAGCTAACTCTATTTCCAACTGTCTGAATTATTTCCCACTCTGAAAGGCAACTCTGATATCAGGCGACTTTTGTCCGCGAAAATTCGCGAATTTAAAAAATGGTGGTTAAGAAACGCTGGCGTGCTGTTGGGTCGACTATTCACTACTGGGACGACCACAGCGCAAATTGTGCAAATTTCGCACATATGTGTAAACGATTTTGCACAAATATACAAAACTTTTGCAGAAATATGCGAAAATATTGCGGAAAATGTGTCAGCTCCATCGCACATTTTTGCATTATATTTCCAACTGTCTCAATTATTTCCCACCCTAAAAATATAAAAATGACGTCATAAATGAACAAGGCCCGTCCTTTATCGTCGAATATTCGCGAATTCTTCAAAAAAGGTGGCTAAGAAACGCTGTCGTACTGTTTTGTCGACTTATGTGACTTCAGCACAGTTTGCTAATTTTCTCATTTTCGGACAGTGTGAAAGATTACAGAAGACATTTGCGGAAAATGTGTGACTTCCATCGCACTTTTTGCAACTTGTCACGAACTATGAATTTTGCGAAAATCTTTACACACAGTTGTTGTTGTTTAGAGGTCGCAGAAAATTTTTGCTGAAAAGCTGTGATCCCCTCCACACATCTCATATTTTGGCTACTTCCCATACAATTTCTCAATTGGGCAAATTTTCTCGCAAAATTTTGCAAATCGTGCAAATTTCACGAATTGTGCCAAAGTTTTGCACATGTCACGTAACAAATTTGCTTCATAAATGTGTATGGCGACTTTCCATACAATTTCTCAACTGCGCACATTTTTGCAATTTTCAACTCCTCGCAAAATTTCGTAAACTGTGCAAAAAAATTCACGAATTGTGAGAAAACTTTGCACATGTCACATAACGATTTTGCTGAAAACGTGTAATCTCCATCGCACATTTTGGGGACTTCCCATACCATTTCTCAATTTTTGGCAAAATTTCGCGATTTTTTAAACAAAATTTACCTGGTAATCCGGTGGCTGTGGTGATGATCGGTTCCGGTGTGGTGGAAGCGGGGGGCGGGGGCGGGGGCCCCGGATAAACCGGGTCACAGCATTCCCTCTCCGGGAACTCGCTGGCCCGGAGCGTCCGGGGTCCGTTTGCACACAGCAGAAGAAACAGCACCAGGAGGATGCGGGATGAGGTCAGCGGGTTACTGTGGTGACCCGGATTCGGGTTGGGGGAGGGTGGTGGGGGCCGCTTGTGCCACAGCCCCCGTGGCCAGAGGTGACCTGGGGTCATGGGGCCATAGACCGCCTTCGACGTCTTCTAAGTCCCATGTCTCAGTAGACAAGAAGCATTGTTTGCGGGAGGTGAGGTCAAAAAAGTGTCAATGTATGGAAAACTTGGGTCAAAAAGGTCAGAGGTTAACGTGTGTGCGGTGGAGACTCCCAGAAGTAGTACGTGTACCTGTATGTGTGACCTAACCTAGATATCCTACGGTACGACTGGAGAGGTATGGCGTTGCAGCTTCGTTCATTCAGACGAACCGGACGACGTGGTTCCTGACCCAACATTCACACTGCACTGGGTCAGAGGTCACAGGTCACTCCCTGAAGCGCCTACACAATTAGCTAATCTAACCTGAGAGTAGGGGATAAGGAAGGGGTTAAAGGGACAAACATGGTCACTTGGGATCGGGTGTCACTGTTGACCTCGTGTCACTGGTTGACCTAGGATGAATTGAAACTTGCTGAATTTGGTCACTCGCTGATTTATCACTGGTGAAGTTGAAAATTGCTGATGTCACTCGCTGGTTTCCTGACCTAGATGTCACTGTTAGGCTACTTGTTGACCTCGTGTCACTATTGAGTCTGATGATTATCTGGATACGGTCACTTGCTCATTGTAGTAACTTCCTGACGATCGTCGGATGACCTCGGTCACATGCTGATTTTGGATTGTTGTCTGACGTAGTGTCACTGGTTGGCCTAGGTCGTTAGTTGACCTCTCGCTGGATGAGATGAAGACCTCGTGTCACTGGTTGACCTCGTGTCACTTGCCAGCCTGGGTCGCTAGTTGACCTATCTCTGGATATGATGAAACTTGTTGTTTGACCTATTGTCGCTTGTTGCCACTTTGTGACCTTGCTGTCTTCCTGACCCAGGTCACACCGTCAGTTTGACCTCAGGCCGTACTCGCACAACACTTTTCCACATAAAATACGACCGTCCAGGGAACTGGGTCACCACACTCTGGGGGGAAACAGGATCAGAACGTGACCTCAGGTCACGTCAAGGGTTAGAAGAGGGGACAGATAAGTGTCCCTCGCCGCGTGTGTTGGAGAGACTCGCTGGCGAGGGCTGCCGTGCACGGACTGGCAGGGCATGGCCGAATACGACGCTCTTCTACGGCTTGTGGGTCCGGAAAGTGGGTGGTGGTGGAGGGCGGGAAGCGTCGATGGGGAGGGTGGAGAGAGGGAGGGTAGATAGAGAGAGCAGGTGCGCGCGGCGATACCAAGGGTCAAGGAGGTCTTTTGGAGAAGAGATGCTTTGGATGCGGTAAGAGGAGGAAATAGTAGGGAAGTGATTGATTGACTTTTTCTGGTTGCAACTTCATTCGTTGTCATTCTATGTGAGAAGGAAGGGAGTACTCTATTGAAGTCTGGGACTCAAGTCACGATAACTGTGACGATGAATGCCAGCATTTGATCCAGCATCACTGATTCGTCGTTATTTCTCACACTACCCTTTATAATTCAGGAAAAAAAGTTTTTAAATATTTCCAACAATTGTAACCTATGATACCGTATGTGAGGAGGGAGACTCTATTGAGGTCTGGGACTCAAGTCACGATAACTGTAGCGATGAGGGCGGGGCCTAAATTCGACCCCGCTTTCAACGCTATTGTTAGCCTGATTCCAGTTGGCATTAGAGATTGCAACACTTATTTCTCACACTACACTTTATAATTCAGGCAAAATAATTTTTAAATATTTCCAATAATATTGTAACCGACGTTATGTGAGGAGGGAGGAATATATTGAAGTTAGGGATTCAAGTCACGATAACTGTGGCGATAAATGCCGAGCTTAGATTTGACCCCGCCTTTTTTGCTACTGTTAGCCTGATTCTAGTTGGCATCACTTGATTCGTCCTTATTTCTCACATTAACCTTTATAAGTCACACAAAATTCTTCCAAAAATTCTTTCAGTTGTGAATCAGCTATAACAGCTTCAGCTATAACGTACTTTCGGTTATAACGTACTTTTTTCCGATGCTCCTTGAAGTCTGTTATATCCGTATTCAACTGCATTTCTAACCCTTGTAACCGACATTACAAGTCAGTAACTGCAAAGATTGTTGGCATGTGACTACTCGAAACAAACGGGTTAAAAATTCTATGAGCATTTCCAGTACTTGTCAGCATTGTTCAACTTCGTGTCCTGGATATTTCCCAACGCATATTTCCGACCCGTCAAAAGGTTACATGCTCCGACAAAAAAAAGGTACTTTGTGTGTACCACTGATATAAATTACGCAGCCACGTCCCCAACATTGAAATGCACCGCCGGTGTACAAACACACACAAAAAGTGATGGAGGGGAATAGGGGGGTTATTAAAAATTTTATATGGATAAAAACACCCGTAGCCAAATGCATGCCGTTAATCAGCGTAAGAGAGTTCATTGTGTTACGCAGTACGGATCATTATTACTGCGGCTGTATACGTTACGAGAAATTGCGATACTCTAGTGCAAATATTGTAGCCTACTTTATCATAGATTCTGGTTCAGACTCATATTAAAGCTCAGTTTCCCGAACTGTTAGAAAAGTAACGGTTACAAAATAATATAATGTTATCAACTAATATTTCATACATTGCGAAATAAGCAGCTTGTTCAACAATGTAATACTTTAAACTAATGGTTAATGCCACATCAACAAAAAAGCTGTATTAAAGGGTTGTATTGACTGTACACAAGTAGTTTATTTTAATCAGTGGCTGTTAACAGCTATAAGTTATTAGCTGTTGGTCGGAATTCTGCTGAAAATAATTCGTAAATTCGACTAGTTCCTTGACATGAAAGGATTTAATTCGAGCTAATATTAGCAGATGATATTATTGTCAGATAGTTCAGATTAGATCGGATCATAAACTCTAACTGAATTGTTGTGATTGACATATTGATTTCCGCATTCTAATTTTTTATATAATTATATATTTCGGTCCCTGCATTATTGCTTTTCCATTGTGTAGTTTTTTTTAAAATTCCTTCGCACATACTGTACATATTGCGCGGGCATATGTTAAATGTTATTTTGCCAGCTAATGATAATTCGAATTGTTAATACTAGACGAACTAATGAATCGCCTGGAAAATTAAATGTTTGCATGTTATTTTGAATAATTTGCTTCCTACTAAACTGCTTTTGTGAATTTATTGCTGTCGAATATCGAATATAATGAACGAGAGTGAAGACATATACAAAATTTGGTCCAAACTTCCCGGGATTGTCCACGTAGTACCATATCCCTCACGTAGATGGCGGATCTCTCTGCACACTATTGCCACTTTCAGGGTTGTGCGAGGGGTGGTGGTACTACATGCACCTATCTGAGAAGACAAACAGAGGCACAGACTGAAGCCCATTCTGTATGTATGATCGTAGAGAGCTCACTTTTAAAGAGTTAATAAAATCTGGATTCAGGCGCAGGTACTTAACTCATGCATAAATGTAATTAGCTTATAATCCTTTTAAATCTGAATGCAGCTGTGAGCGACGCGAATACTCTTAATTACTAATTACTTTAAAAAGGGTTCGCACTGGCACATCATTCGGGAATCCACTGTATTGTAGCCTACATGCATCCTACATGCTAGGTAATGGAACTTGCTGTAATGTTTTTGCAAACTATTGTTATGCACATTACGCTCCTACCGAGTATGAAAAATACATTGTGTTTCATAATGATCATCAAACCTGCTATGAAACACCCTGTATTTCGAGAGGTAATTTTAGATGGAAACAGCTTGGGAAAATGAGTACAGTGAGGTAGGAAATTTTAAAGGTGTTGACTACCTAAACAGGCCACAGGAGCAGATCGATTTACATATTTTTTTTTGTTCGTGGTGTGTGTGTGATAATGCCGGCTTTTGTGTTACGGTATACTAATTAAAGAGAGATAGTCTGCAATGCCGTGAAAAAATAGCTAAACCATACCGCAGTGGTTTGAAGAGAATGTTAAATAAATTATGCTTTTTCCCGTAATAACAAAGATTTTTGCATTGTTTTAGTCACTTGTAATTACAAAATAAAACACCATGACTTTTCACCAAATATTTTCTACGACTAACAGTAAGAGACCACTGGACAGACATTTTTTAAAATTAACATTTCTTATCTCTATTTCTCACATGATAGTTAATTTTATCTTTTTTGTCATTATGTTATGAATCTTGATGCATCTTTCAGCAGTTTAATCTAGAATAATTATTTTTTCACTTTTAAAGCGATCTATTACATGTTATATTGAAATATTATTTTGTTATTTTACACTGTTTTTAAGACACCCATTTTCATTGATTTAAAAACTAACAATTTTTTCTGCTCATACTGCACGTTTCTCGCTCATTTTTATCCGTTTTGAAGATAATTTCACTGGAGCTTCTATTGGCAGCGCAATTTACTGTAACATTGATTAATTCACAGATGCAAAAGGGTTACGTTTGGCCTGAATATTTTACATTACACCTGAGGGAATCCACATTTTTTCTAGAGTTTGTTATAGGTTTCATATATATGACGGCACTGTTATGCTTTCCAGCTGAATGGAGCAGTGAAAACAGGCTGGATTCATTGCCGAAATTATGCTGCATTATTCGTTCAGATTGGTTCACACAATTTGAGCTTTTTTGAGTGCTTGCTAGGGCGGAATGCATTTTGCTATTGGAGCTATACACCCAACTGTAGTGTAAAAAGATTGTATGATGTGATTTTTGTTTACAACTTGTTTACTGATTTGAACAAAAATTTTGCACAACTTTGAATTTGCCCATTCGTTATGTCAGTGGCCATTCAATAAACAGTATGCACACTACATCATTACTTCACTCATCACTTGCAACAACTACAGTTCTCTCTCACCAGAACCTGCAAAGATCACCCCCAGCTTCTCCAGATTTCGCTTAATCTGCAATTTTGAAACATTATATTGCGCTTTCTGCCGCCGTATATTACCTTGAATGCCACCTAAATGTTCTTGAGCCCAACTTGGCTCTCATTAGAGTATTTATAGTCGTCTCCTCCACTCCCTCCTTCCTTCCTCCAACCCACAGGACTCCCTCCTTAATCCCTACTTTCTGGAGCCAGAAAGCAGGATCATCATCTCTCTCAGTTGATCCCTAAAGAAGAGCCGCATTTGTCTTTACAGAGGCTTCCTATCTACGACGGCAAAGTGTGACGCCCAACCATGTCGAACGCATTCAACCAATGGCCTCTGAAAAACCTCTTTTTTGAAGGAAAAAAAAAAATCTGCTCTTTTCCCCTCCCAACTGGAAATCAATAGCTAAAATCCTCAAAATCACTGGTTGCAATCATCCGGACACTGTCAAAAGGACGAGGCACTTCTGGCTCGCAATTAGGCGTTTTGGTGGGGCACAGCGGGCATTAGGCCCAATATAGCATAGTAGCTGGATTTGATCACTCGTAATAGCGGCTGTTACGTCGATGGTGTCAAGTAGCAGCGATTTTTAACACGCACGGCGAGGCGCGGCGGTTGGAAATAGCAGTAATCTCTATACTTATTGACGTGAAAGTTTGTACATATCTATGTATGTTTGTCCAGGCTACCTAAACCACTTCCACATCTCTGAGAGTGCTGAAATTGGGCACACCGATGTCTTATATGCCACTGCGTGAGGGAAAAGTCCGAAAACTGCACATTTTTTAGTTTCTATACCCTACATTTTTTTGTTTTGTTTTTATGAAGTTTGATGTTTCATCTACGGAAATTATCACGCCCCCACAGATGGCGATTCTAGGTTTTACAAACTTCTCTCATTTATCAATCCCCCGTGCAAAGAACGGGTCCACTGCTAGTTTACTTATAAATTGCTGAAAGATAGTAAAATTTACAGTTTTTGATTAAAATTGGTATGGTTGAACCAACTCTAAGCTACTGAAGTAGGCTACTGATCACTGCTATTTTTCACAACCTGTTATAATATCTTCCGAACCCCTGCTGTTGCTCCACCCCTATCAAGCGTTGCAATTAGACATTTTGGTTACGGGAAGCAAGTCTTCCCCTTTTATGTGAACCCCGGTGTGACTTCGAGTCAAATGACGTCTCGTGGGGTCTAAATGTCCGTTACTGCATCCAATTACCAGGAGTTCGTCTCTTACCCTTTTACCATGAAAAGGGAGGGACATCCATGGACGACCTCAAATGAGGCGGAGTCCTAAGTACGGCTCGTTTTCTCCAGTTAAATAATAACGCGGCACAAAGCCGTCCGGGGCTTTCCGGAGTCTTATTTTGCAATCAACGGGAATAGAGTCTTGCGTGTCGGCAATGCTTAACCCTCAAGCTTGGAAGAGAAGTGTTTCTAACCAGGCTTAAAGTTACTCCAACGCAGTTGAGCGGATTCGATACAACTGAAAACATAATTCGATTCACTATTATGAACAGTGTTGTACATGATTTTAATGGATATGTACTGGTAGAGCCACGAGCAGCTGACGGCAAAAGAGCGAATCGAAGTGATGTATTGGTTGCTCCTTTGCCGCCGTCGGCTCGCTGCGCTACCATTCCGACACCATTAACATAGAGAACTGAATAGTGAACAAGGTGAGCAAACAACCGCGTATCATCCAGAATGCAATGGACTTGAAGCCTAAGAAATGAGAGACTCTATAACACGACAAGACTTGTCACACTTACAAGGGAAGTGTCTGTAGTGCAATCGGCCAATCGGCCCGAAAATGACACTAGGGGTAAATCGCAGGCCAGAAATTCATTGGTGAAAGTAAAAAGTCGCATTAGCCAAGCGTTTTCGAGATATGGGCGACTATAGGTGCCCGGTGACAATGGGGCGCATTCGGCAGAAGAAAATATAAACAGTCTTCGTGGCTCAGTCGGTAGCGCGTCCGCGTCATGATCCGAAGTCTCCGCGTTCAAGGCCGCGGGAAGCGACTTTTCCCCCCCCCCCCTCCCTCTCTCGTCTCGGAGCATCGTTTTCTTTTTCTTTCTTCCCCAACACAGTTTATCACCGCATATCTTCCCTTTTGCAATCAACAGGAATAAATAAACAGCTTGCTGGGAAGTGCATTACTTTTTTTTCTTCAGCCGATGCTTACCTACTCTCTCCATGGCTTCATATTCGGAAAAATGAATAGTCACAAGCTCAGTAAATAATAACTTATTCGTGTCCCTTCGTAATTATATGTTTACGATGTACACGCGTTCATTTATGGTTGCGGTTTCATTGAGCAGTTATTGCGAGTTGACAAGGACACAAATGAGAAAAGCGAAATATCAACGTCAACCTGTTTGCAGTGTTGCTAAACACCCGGGAAGGACGAAAATTATAAATATGCTACCGACTGAGCCACGAAGACGGTTGATAATTTCTTCTGCCGAATGCGCCCCATTGTCACCGAGCAGGTTTGCCGGGCACCTATAGTCGCCCATATCTCGAAAACGCTTGGCTAATGCGACTTTTTACTTTCACCAATGAATTTCCGGCCTGCGATTTACCCCTAGTGTCATTTTCGGGCCGATTGGCCGATTGCACTACAGACACTTCCCTTGTTAGTGTTCCGCTATTAGTGATTGACGTGTCTTAGATTCGTGTCAGGTTTACTGCCAGGTCAGGTCAAAGGTTAGCCACACACATGTAATGCCTGACGCCTTACAAGTAGCACACGCAACATTGCATGGTCGTATTTTTTTGCTGTTCTTTCGCTCATTTTCTGGGGAGAACGGAGGTGCACTGTACGGATATGGAATGTTGGGGAGAATATCTCCAACTGACAAAGTTTCCCACAGCGCGTTTTGTATTCGCACTGAAACTGCAATGCGGCTCCATCAATTTCTAGTTCCCGCCGTCAACTTGGATCAAGTGAGAAATTTTCTCCAACGATAAGTCAAAAGTTGTCATGCTGGAAGACGGGACTAAGTTATCGTCTTATTCCTAGGGGATATGAATTACAATATAATTTGACCCATTTTTCAGACCGAATTTGAATATATGGAATGGAAAAGAGAGGCGGGGAGTCTTAAAAAGTGCAACTGTTATAAGCAAAAATTTTGAGTTTTTTTTTACCTAGCAATGCACACTTAAAATCCTGTGCATACAATTGAAGGCAGAAAATTCTGGCTGGCTGGCTCATTATGAACATTTCCTTTTTTTTAAAAAAAAATGGGGCAGGTTATTCCAAATAGTATAATTTGTGAGCATGATTATGACATTTAAGATTGCCCAATAAATCAGATGATCCCATTCATTTTCGCGTTTAGATTTCTTCCGAATTTTTTTCTCGTCTTCATTTCAAGATTTTTTTCCCCCCCTTTCAAGTTTCCTTCCGCCTTTCGCCTTCTCCTCCCAGTTTCTCCTGGGCGAAGAGCGCAATTATTACATTAGGGGTGTGTAAGTGCAACGGGCCGAAAGAATAGCCTGGAGGCCAAAGTCCTCGGTGTTTGAACACGATTCAGAAGAGAATCACGTCACCTCTCGAGAGAAAATCCAGCGGTTTTTTTCTTCTCACTTCTTTCTTAGGTCAACCGTAAAAATGGATGAAAACCATACATGTCACAAGGCACAACCATAGTTTTTCCCCCCACTACTCTTCCAGTCTAGAACTAGAGCCTGTCGGTGCCAGCAGGTCTGCACTAGGCAAAAGCGCCTGGTCAATACCAAAACCCACTACCCACACACACACACACCAACATAGTTGAACTATATTGGCTTCTATATGCTTCTGGCTGGGGTACTCCCCCCCCCCCTCTCAGGCCCTACTGACCTCCAGACTCGTAGGCACCAGCAAAACCCTGATCGAAACTTGACGAGAGATACTTTCGCCTTCAAAAAAAACTAGAATGTATAGTATCTCTCTTCAAGAGTGGGTCGCAGGTCAATTTGAGTCGCATAAGAGTAGTCAACGAATCAGATAAAAAAATTCCCACACATGTTGATGCTAATGGCCATTTTCCAAAAACCCAAAATAGTTCACATACTTCATTAATAACTGGATATAATTTTTGGGCAGGGTTCATTACGTGGCGAGTTACAGAGGATTTTTTTTGAGGGTCAAATAATTACGGGGCGAAATCGAATTTGTAGCGAAATTCATTGTTCATGTAAGTAACAAAGAGACGGTGGGTCCACAGTAAAAGCTTTACAGGTGTACGTGCCTGCGTTGCACACGTCCTTTGTAAGCTAACGGTTTTTTGGTCACCTGTTTTTACGTCGCTTTAACAGGTTTCACGTGCTTTGGGTTCAAAAATTTATGCCATGGCGCTTGTTTGGACATCGGCTCTGAATAATTTAAAAACCTATAGGAAGCGATCAGTTCCAGAGTGATAGATGGCGGTGGGGACAGTCCTTCTGGTAAGGTTAAGGAAATTAATTGGCATTGTCGTGCGTCCAAAGATTTCCTAATTATTTATTATGGTCATCACGTGTCGCCCGTACATGAAAAGCACGCGTTGAATTTGGAATGTACAGTCTCATAAATGTCAGCCTACTTTCTCGACATTTACTAACCAGAAATAGAGCGGAGTAGGCCTATACAACGGGAGCTGAGAGTTTCATTCATGCTTATGTCACATTATCATGCTGAGAAACTTCCAAAAAATTGTCAATGACAATGAATGGAAATTGATTGGCCGCATTGAACAGGCGAGATACATATCAGAAAAAAAGGTCACGCGATGGGTTGTAAATTTAATTAAAACAAATACTAATACACAGATTTTTGTTTGGGTAAGTTCTGTGCAAGCAACAGGGTGAATATAGAAGTTTTCACTTAACTAAAATAGCTGGCAGGAATATAAAGGGCTGCTGGGGAAAATGGAAGGTTGAAATCGATGACGGCCAATGCCGCCAGAATTATTCTTTAATGCATTTCCTGCTTTCTGTCATGTGGGTATCGATCCAAAGCCAGGGTTGGAACACACGTAGAAAAAAAATGTCCCCCAAAAATACCTGTACAAATACGAGAGTCCGCTGGGCCTCTCACAGGAAAAATCCTGGATGTACACGGTACGTGCATGTGCTACACACTAGAGTAAGTGGGGATTAAGGCCGTTTTTTTTTTGATGGTACACTTTTGCTACATGAATGATGCGAAGGGCAGGATTTTTTTCTGTTATTTCACAAAGAGCTTAGTTACGCCAGACTCAAAAGTACTTGGTATTTGAGCAGTTTTGTATGGAATTTATTTAGAAATTATGCAAATATGAAATTTCGGATTTACATATTTTCAATGCCATATTAGATGGGACTATTGTAAGACACCAATTAATGGATTACTTTTAGTGAAAAACGAATACAAAACGATCTGGCCCACTTTAGTAATATCAGGTAATTTTTCAACAATTATCTAAAAAGTACCATAATTCTGGAATTTTTAAATTAAGAAATCATTCAATTTATAAATCGAAACTTCGCATCTGAAGTGTTAAAAATAATATTTACAATCATATAAAATCAGTCAGCGAATTGATTTAAAACATTGTACAAATAATTATCGTGGGATTTTTTTGCAATACCACAATAATAATTGATGATAGTTATTTTTACTCTTCAATCAAAGTTTACTCCTAAGACGTATTGTGGTTTACTGACAACACTGTATACCAGGGGAATATGTTAAAATTGCATTTTAGGCTTATCCTGCCACAGCACCCCCCTAAAAATTAATCCAGCACACATGCTGCATATGGCCAACTGATTAAATCGTCAATTACCGCGCATACAGGTTGCACCATCTCCCCCAAAAAATCATCTTTAAGGACGAAAAAAAAGAGGTAAAGCATGGTGTAAGAGAATGTCCTCATCATGAATTCAGTCACAGCGAAAGAAAGTGAGGAGAAGGTGAACCTAAGCACCTACTTGAGTTTTTAGAAGGAGGTAGAGGAGGGGGTAGGGAAAGTGGGGGATGAGGGGGAGTGGGGACCCCTGCAATGACAAAGTACTTCCTCTGCCTTTACTGCAAAATTCATGAAGATCAGGATCACCTGCTCCGTGCTTAGATTATGCCAAAAGTTGACACGCGGAGGTGTATCGATCGCCCTGTATTTTCTCTCTTCTTTTTTTTCATTTTTTTTTTTTGGAAGGGTACACCACCCCACCCCCTGTAGCCCTCACTTTTTTCACAATGAACATGCTTCTACTCGCTTTGATGTTACTAACGTAATACTGCAGGGCAAAAATGCATTACGGCCCTTGCGCATTTGCATTGCACATGCCAGAGCCATGTTATCATAAACAGACGAGTTTTTTTTTCTTCGATACTTTGAAATCCGGCGATTAATGCTGTTTATTGCGACCGTCAGGAGGAATCGACGTGGGAATTTCTAGCTCTGAAATGGCTTTTTTTTTAACGAGTAGCAGTTACAGCAATGTCATAGCTCTACGTGGTATAGAATCAACTGCTTTTAATGTGGCAACATATATTTCATTCACTTTTAAGCCACTTAATATATAATTTTCCTTCTTTGTGTAAAAATTATTTCACTTGTTTTCCGCTTCATAGCAGTTAGGTTTGTTGATGGTAGGCTAATAGTAGCTATTTGCTGTGTACGATCCAATTAATTGCTATTTTACTTGGTCGTAACTTATTAGCAGTCATTTTGCTAGTTATACAGAAGGAGCAGTTATTTTAATAGTTACATGTTGGTTGCAGTTAGTTTGAAGGTTATACACTATAGCCGTTATTTTAATGATTATACAATAACAACAGTGACTTTTCTAGCAGTTATGTTTCATCTAATAATTTTAGGCTTTTAAACTAATATAATAACTATTAAGAAAACCGTCAGAAAAATTGCTTATTAATCGCATTATAGATGAAAGATCTTATTTGATATGGGCACCTCAACACTGTGGCAAACTGTATTGAATTGAGTTTAAATAACCTGCAAAACCTTTGTAACTATAGAACGAAAATTATCCCGACGAAAATGCTATTGAAATGGCAACAACATGCTATTTTTATTTGCCTTGACATTGCGCAGAGGAAAGTCCATATAAATAAATCTGTTCAGGTATGTCAATGTCGTTTGTGTCAACTGAATACAAAGAGCAATTCCAACCTGACGACATTATTTTTTGTCATGAAATGTGGAATAAGCTGCACTTAAAATTTCCTGGAATAATGGCATTGCAAAAAAAAAATGTAACCCTCCCAGTCCGGTAACGTTGGAGCCTTATGTTCCGCTTCACATCATTACCATTTATCAAAACAAGTCGATCTGAACGTGCACATTAATCACGCACGTGGCAAAGGCGCCGAGCTTAAGCCATATTTCCGCGAATATCCGGACAAAAAAAATACTGTCATGTCATTATTTGAAGTTGTGTCAAGGTCACCTGAACTGCGACACATCTTCTATGTTGCCAAAAATAACCTTGACATCTGAACACTAAGTCATTGCCTAAGGCCAGCCTTGCATTATTTTGCACAGAGCAGTTAATTAATTTATTACTCTATCATAGCAGTTGACACTCGCAGTACTCCAATAGCATTACCTTTAATTGTTAATACTCTCGTAGCAGTCATTTCAGTGACTATTCCCTATAGTAACAATTCTTTTAGTGGTTATTCCACAATAGCAGTTTTTGTAGTGGCCGTTGGTAACAGTTTTGGTGATTTTTCCATAGTAGAAGCTCCTTTAGTGACTAGTAGCAGTTCTTTAGTGACGATTACTAGTAGCAGTTATTTGGCTAATAGACCCTATAACAACAATACATTTCAGTTTTAGTTAACAAAGCGTAATTTTAATTAAAGCTTTGTCAATCTACAAGCTAGGAAATATCATTTTCCAACATTTGAATGCAATTTTTGTTTGTCGATAGTATTTTTTTTTGTGATAACATTATTATGACACGCTTCACATGTTGGTTACATCAAATCCAGGTGGCCCATAACCGCATGATTTTCCATCAGATGTCGCTTGTTACCCCCAGTCGCCTTCTCCCCAACCCCCTCCCCAACCCCCCCACTTATTTACGCTGTCTCGGAATGTTTACACGGGAATTTGGAGCCCGTTCTGACGGCGCCCGCGATTGAATCAACGTTACTTTCCTCCATCTTAATCAAGAGCTGGCCCGCTTCCCATCCGCTGACAAACCCGCTGTATCCGGCTGAAATAGGTGGCTAATGAAGCCCGAGATTAGGCCAGAGGAAGGTGCCAAGGCCCCTGGACTCTTCAATCATATCTAGGGGAGGTGGGTTCTAACCAAAAAGCCGAGGCTCCTCTCCCGCCAGGCAGCGCTTTTACCATCCCCCGACAAGACCCTTTTCATCCTTATGGTGATTAATTTTCCTTGCTCGTGTCCGCTCCGCCTTGTAAACTGATCGCAACATTTTGCACCCCAGCGTTCTAACATTCCGCCATTTTCTTCACGACTTAATACAACATTGGAGGTTGGAAGATTGATTCCTTATTTCACTAACATTGCTTTGAAAGCATAGTGCGGAGACACTAATGAATTGCTGGCCCACTTGGCCCTCGACAGCACTTTCTAGCCCCTTTATGGAAAGCAAACACGTCGCCAGTCAGTTTGTCTGGACTCTAATGGTCGTCTTCCGGAGAGGGGGGAGAAACCCTCCCACCATCTTACACAACAGGATGTTAAGGGGGGGAAAAAAGGTCGTCATATTCCCAAAAGTCCAATGACACTGGGGCGGAATGGGGAATGATCAATCCAGGAAATGCGGAGATAATCATGGAACTTGTGGGACATCAAATATTTAGTCTCCGCCACTCGTGGCTGTATTTTGTCAAGTTGGACTATAGTTTGTCCAGAAAGGATTGGACTAAAGCAAGAGGGAAATATGCGATCAACGGAAAGATATGAAGGAGTAAGGTAGCAGACCTAACGTTATGCTACCTTACTCCTTTTTAGGATTAGTTTTACGAACTGTTGGACATATACTCTGTCTTCACTGCGTGCCACATATGACAGGAAAAGGCACCATACTTCTCTCCGGAAGGGAAAAAAATATTTAATGCGACGCTGTCACACTCTTTACGCAAAACCTTGAAAAAGTTAACATCGCCATCTGTCAACGTCTTGCAGGCATATTCTCCAGAGAAAGGTCGGTTAGATGTTTATCCGCCACACACTTTATGTCCCTGCCAGTCCAAGTAACTCACTTTTCTCGTGACCTTCTGCCTGTCACCATGACCCGACTAGTGACTGGCATAGCTATTAAAACATCGCTTACATCCCCGTTAAAATTGTAATGCAATGACCTACGTATTATTAAAATGAACCATGGAGACAAAATTGACAGCAGTTTTTCCCCCTCGGAACGATGACACTTCCACAACAATGCCAATTACTGCCCTGAAGGAACGTGGGTGATAAACCGCCCTAAGTAATTAATATCAATTTTAAATGGAGGACATCCCGTTAATACCCCGGGTACATCTCTCTTATTCAGCAACTGCACGCAGACGTTTGTTTCTTACCGGTCAATAATGCACAGTGTTAGTGTGTTTCTCATCCAGAGTGTCTGGAACACGAAACCTACTGACGTGCCAGTTAATAAGCAGCAATAAACAAGATTAATGGGCGCCATTCGGCAGTGTCTTTATCGCAGGAGACGTGAATGCGTCTATTTATCAACAAGCCTTTAAGTTCGTAATAGTCTGCCAATAAACAATCAATAGTGACAACAAATGAAGCCTGTCTTAAAGGAACAAAAATTGTTGCTATAAAATGAACTTCACCGTGTCAAATCTATGTACACAAGCTATCTTGCAACACTTGCATTTTAAGCGACGTTTTCCACAACTGTCTCAACTAAACAAGCGCCAGCAAGTAACAGTCATCGCTAAGTAAGAAAAATGTTTCATCAGTTGACATCAAGGACAATTTTCCTATAGAAACAAAACTATCCATCATTTACGCAAATTGTTTTATATTGCGCCATAAAGTTGATAGTTTTCTACCAAAATTAGCTATTTCCTCTCCTGACAAATCCCTTATAGAAAAAGGACCCGCCCATTGAACATGCTTTTTGTGTCCAGCAGGCCCAAGGTTATAAGCGTTACATCACATCGTCCGTCCAACCACATCTGTCGTCCCCTCCATACCCCTTCGAAAATGAATATGTAAATGCACATCTAGGTCCGGGTGAAATGTTATTTTTCACTCCGAATAATCCCCGGAATAACAACATTCAGTTTTCCAGCTGGGGAAAATCCGGTGGAAGGATGTGTATGAAGCCCCAGGAACGTTGAAAAAGATCAATGAATAGGATGGCCCCACAGGACCACAAATATTCCTTCTTAATAATGTCCCCGCAAAATATTAAATGTGAAGTAATGCTAATTAGAGATTAATTTTTACGAGCGAAACCGAGTGCGCACCCATACTCGCGCAGTTCCATTGTTATGACAACAAAGCTGCCAGAATTACTCTCCACGGGCCTCTACATTTAGTTCTAGAGACTTGGTAGCGTCGCAAATGTCGGCCATTTTGATCCCCCCCAAGTGTAGCGTGGGAAATAAGTGCAGCTCAGTACACCGTCGCAGATACAGAAAGCTTTCCAGATAATTCCAACAGTGCCAGCTGCGCGAACTGTAGTGCGCACTCGGTTGCACCCCCATTGCTATAATTAGGAAAAAATCAGATTGTCAGCATGGCGGCCTGTTGCCATGGTACCCAAACCTGGACAAACATGCAAACCAACTTTGCCTTTTATACATAAGTTATATATTTTTGTCTCCTTCTATAGGAAACACCCTGTTGTGTGTCCGGACTCCGGATTTCATTGTTGGCGGAAAAAACAGTGAATCGCACTAGTCCGGAGCCCGAAATGATTATAAGTAGCAGTATCATCATTTTTCCTGGACGTTAAAGAGCCGAAAGATTAGTTCGGTGGTGGCGCGGCCGGAATGGTCTATTTGAATTTAAATTACCCGTAAATGTTGGGGCGATTATTAAAACCTAATTACTGAGAGGGGTTGTGGGGGGGGAGGGGGTGGGGGGAGTTGGTATGAGGCTTTCGGTCTCCATTTCAACTCCAGCTGCGAAATCTAGGTTCACTTCTCACGGAGGACCGTCAGCAAAGATGTCCTCAGTAAGCAATAATAATAACTAGCGTAAACGCAATGCCCATTATTTATCATGTAGTTAACTGGGTCAAAACTGGCGAGCTGGGATAATTTTCAGCGACAAAATGCGGCCGCTAATTTCTTTTAAAGCTGACGTGCTCTTCTGTCACACTCTGTACTGTTCAAGCCACACGCACATTAGCATCAGCTCCACAATTATTCATAATTAATGATGTCATCAGCTTGTCCTGAAAGGCGCAAAATTGTAGAGCAATTTTATAGGTTAATTGTTTACGAGAGCAACCGAGTGCTCACCACAGTTCGCGCAGATTGCGTGGTTGGAATTATCAATGATAGCTGTTAATCTCTAAATAAGCGATGCACTTATTTCCAACGCTACGATTGGGGGAAGGGACAAAATGGCGGACGTTTGCGACACTGCCAAGCATGCGTCATCTAGTGAAGGATATGCTACTACTTGGATAATAATTTTCGGATTTTCTCTGAGGGTTGGGTTGAGGTTTCCGGGGGTTGATGCACCACACAAAGGAAAAGGGTCCCCCTGGAAGAGGTCATGACTTGCCCTTGAGATTTCCTTTTACATAAGTTGCGAAATGAAGGGAAATGGAGGTCCATTGATGCCCCTACCAATGTCTCCAGGGGGAACGGGTAGGGCAGGAGGAAAAGAAAGAGAGAGAAGCTTCGAGTTAAGGAAACCAGAGGAAGAGGGGGGTGGGGAGGAGGATGCCACATCCAAAGGGTGGCCTCGAGGGACCAAAAAGCGGCAAAGTGAAAATCTTTTGGAACCACCTTCGGCCCTCGGCGCTTCCGTCAAAGTGGCCTGAGGAGTGTGACGAATTGAATTAAATCTGGCCCCTTCACAATGACGAGAGTATAAAAAAATATTTAAAAATAAAAATATGGAACTTCAATTAATCCGGACTGGAAATCCTTTAAATACCATGGATCTATAGCAGCTTAAATAAATTGTAGTTCGCACTACTTCAAAAAGTGATTACATTTTAACATTTTAACAATTGCTCAGCTCTACAGTGTAATTTTATTGCATAAGCCGACTCGTTTTAATGTTGCTGCCCACCCATCGCGTGCTCTTTGCTAATAAATATCCCTAAATTACTGTGCATTGTGTGTGTACATTCCAACTTTCCACCACCCCCAGTATTATAACCGGCTGTTTATGCAGATAAACGTCCAAACATACAAACAAAAATTTGCAGACACATTGTAAATTAATTGTTTTTAAACTCGTGATAAGCATTATGATTTTCCTCTTAAAAATTGGCATCGAAACTGTCTTATTGGCTGTAATCGGCCTGATACAATGACAGGTTTTTAAGAGGTCTATATGTCTCTTTTTCCGCAACATAGTTCGCCACTCAGATTGATACAAAACAGGGCGTTACTAACAGGATGACCGGATAACTTTGCCTGTCAGCCAAAGGATATCAGACAAGCGCAAACTTTTGATCCGGGAGAGATCCGGAGATAGACATCGCTTCAGAAGCTTATCCAGATGTTAACACGACTTGAAAAGTGACGGATTCAGCAACATTTATGTTATGAAGCAATAGCAGGTCTTCTAATAATGTCATTTTTTGTCGTTTCTTTCCGTGATACGTAATGCCCCTTTTAAAATATCATCATTTAAAGTTGTATGAAAAATGTAGGCCTGCAGTACAAAATTCGCAAAAAATATACAAACATTTGTATTAGATTACGACGTTAACTCAATACCGTATTGTTGTTTTTTCCTCTATTTTTTGCGTGCGTCTATTTCACATTTTGCAGTTATATCGCAATGCAAGTAGAAAACATATATTTCCCTCTCCTATTTTCCAACCTAAAATTTTCCAGAGAGTAGGACTGATTTCATTCTCACTCCAGCAGACTCAATTGAAATAAAACCGATCGAGTGGAACGATTACAATGAGCCCTAGAATTTACTTCAAACGCCGGCGAAATATTTAAAAAAAAAAAATCCCAACCCCGGATTCATGCCGGATGCAGGCATAATCCTCGCTCTCTCTATGATCATACTCGTATTTGAAATATATCCCAGACTAGTGCTTTCAATACTGATCTTCCAATTTCATGACATCTCACTTCCAACAGAGTTCACAAATCACTCATACATTAATATTTTACATAATTCGTTCTAAAGGTTCATCCAGCATCTTTATGAGATCTATCCAAACAGCAGCAGGGGCATCTTCTGACGTCATTTACCTGTCAAGTCTTTCATTTATTGGTACGTCACCAATACTTTCTCAATGAACTTGAGAAGGGAAGAGAAAAAAATAAAGTTTTGAGAAAGACGGGGCAACACAAGATGGCACTTCGGAACCCGCATAAAATATGCAGAGGGCTCTCTCCTCTCCTTATCGGCTCACTTGGAAAGCAAAGTGGACGACTTTGAAGCAAAACCAGCTGTTTCCTCCCTCCGAACGCTACTGACATAATACGCAGTTTATAATGTGCGGGTGTCAAATCCCCTTTGAAATACTGCTACGGCCTGTGATCGCACTGAACTGCTTCAACTTGACAGTACAGACCCTTGGAATATTACTCGGGAGTTGTTTACAATCTCCCAGCCTCTCGTTTATAATACCCTGTGTAAGTCCCTGTGTCTTAATTCACCATTATCTGGAAATTATGCTTGGAAACAAGGCCGCTTTATCCTGACTTTCCAAGGCAACACATCATGTCGGGTTGTTCGCCAAAAAGCCTAACTTGCAGGATACAAAAGGCTCTGCCATTGCATGGTTCAGTCTCCATAAAAAAAATTGTATGAAAAATTCGCATCCAGCATGATTTTTCTTCCTGACCTGTAATGGAGCGGATAGGGAAAGGGTAGTACGTGACCTAAAAGTTCAAGCCTCAGTGGATTGCATTTTTTTCTTCCTCCTTTTTCTTAAAGGAGACGGATAGAGAGAGAAAAAGTCTGGAGGAGTCCTATCTTGCATATTAATGAAGGGCGAAATCCTCCTCTGGAGATTAGATAGCTGACTAACCAAACAGATTCCTTTCTGTGGTGGAAAAAAAACTGCTTCATGTTGGAGGTCTAGGAATCGATAATATTTTATCCCAAAATTTGGGGGCAAATTTGCAAAATCACAGAGTGTGGCAAATTAAAACTCCGCAAATTTTGAAAATGGTTTTTGGTGTTTCATCTAGCAGAGTTTGGCCACTTCCTAATACGAGCATTAAGCAGGTGAAAATGCATATTTAATGGGAATTGGAGCATCGATTCTTGGTGCCTTAGGGGCCTTTGCGGAGCCGGATTTGTTCTTTACGGTAATGGGATGATGACGTCAAGGGATTACTGTTTACAGTCAGGCTTTACCTCATAACGACAGGGATCAGGATGCATCGGGCCACATTGGAAATTTTGAAGAAAAAATAATAATCTGCTGAAACATTTCTTCGAGCCATTTCCTGCTGCATGACATGTAGTAATGACTCCCTCTGCACTTTCCTGCCAATGACTTATTTAACCTTCAGCAGTAATTAACTCGTGTTTTAATGTCCACTCATGCTCTGTACACCCCTCGCACGACACTCCAACCCCTTGCACACTCCAATGTAATATCTATCCGACTTTCTAAAAAAAATCACCCCCTGTACAAATTTCATTACCATCTGACATTTGCACTCTGAATCCTCTACTCGAACCCCTGGATAAAGCCACTCGGTTTCATTAAGGTCGTACGTAATGATCCCTCCCTTGTAAATGACCCTTGAAGTGCGCATCTGCCCTAATTACAGCCTGACCACAAAACACGTGGACCATCCAAAGTCCTCTCCTCTTCTTTCTATAGGGTCGAGGCTGATGTGGATTTTACATCGAACCAAGAGTCCGTATTTTGAGGGTAGGCGGTGGGGTCAAAGGGTATGGTAATGTACAGGGTGTGTCAGCCCCTTGCAAAAACTTGGCAACACTTTACTGCCCCCGACTGCGAACGTAGTACCAGATTCCGCGCATAGATGGCGCATCCTTCCTATTTGCCCACTATTGATGATGAATCACTCCGGACAGAGTCACAGATAAGCCCATTATATTTTCGAGCCAAATTTTGACACACCTTGTACTTGAAGGTGGTTGGCCTCTCGTGTGTAGCACATGCAACCTGTGCCGATGATGGATTACCTGCGGAGACCCCCCTGAAGAGGAAGAGGTCAATAGGCGAGCTGCTGTTCCTGTGAGGCGTGAAGGGATCAGGGAGTTGGGGGGAAGGCTCCGACTTTGGGGTTAAGATGGCCTCTCGGGAACTTCCGGTCCGATGCATCGCACCAGAGGAGGAGGAAGAGCCTTTACCTTTCCCCCTTTCCTCCTTTTGGGCCGCCTCTTAACGGATTTCCAACTTGGGCCTTCACAAGTGGAGGATGGCCCCGAGGATCTATGTACTTGGAGGGAACTTATAACGCCGGAAGTACAAGGATGCATTGTGTGCAGGTTATCGTCGTAAGGGATTTGGGGCATGGGCCAAGGGACAGAACTGGGAGTCGATTCCTCTGTTTGTCATGGACGAGTAGTACCACTACCATCGCCCGACACTGCGAGTGGCAGCAGTGTGCAGAGAGGGAGGATGAGCCACATATGTGCAGGATATGGTACTACAGTAGGTGGATAGTTTTGTCAAGCCTTGGCACAGAGTTCACTCTCGTTATAAGCATAAAAGAAAATAACAAAAACCACACGGCAATTCATAACAAAGTGCCCTACTAAGCCACACAAATAACATCTGCCCGCCCTAGAGAGAGTCTCGCTAATACAGTACAATGCCTTATATAGTTCTTGGATCAGAATAGCTTGTGACCCTATATCTGGAGCTAGCTTCTATGCCACATCATGTATGGGCCAATCGATTAGCAGACACCTTTTCATTTTAGTAAACTGTTGCGCTTTTTTGTAGCACCGATTGAAACACATCAGTCACCAAAGTTTGAGCATTGTGAGACTTGTCAATTGCAGCGTGATTTGCTCGTACGTGTCTAATGAGGTACGTCAGCGCAATGCGGCGCAATTCTGAATCCTCGACTATACGTACCAAGTAATTACAAGGCAGCGAAATGCAATAATGATTCCAATTGTGAAGGTAAAATCAGCACAATCAGAGACTTGTGAATCGTACATTAAAAAATTAGCGCTATTCTTAGCAAAAGTCCATGTGCTGGGTAACGGCGTTCCAATTACTCCATACCGTGTAGAGATTATCGCAAGCACATCTCATGCACCCAGCACGCACAGTGCTGTTCATAATATCTCCTGCGGTTTGTAAGTAAACATTTGCTTTGGGTTATGCTGAGCCGGTAAATTAGCGCTGTCTGGACTAGATAGGTAACGGAACATGCACTATTCAAGAACAGCTATGTCGATGCTCAATTTACATGAGTAATACGAGTGAGTTGTCTATCTCACGGAACCGTGTTTTGCACGTACTCGATCGCTATTAGTATATGTCTTATTACAGTGCAGTGTGTTCTGAGAGTGCGCAAAATATGTAGAGATATATTTTTGGGTATGAAATGGACAAACAAACAAAAAGGAAATAAACAGACAAACAAATAAACAAACGAAACAAACTCTGCATTTCAGTAGACGTAGACAAAGAAGACGTTGTTTTATTGTTGTCATCGTTTATTATTGCTGACAACAACAAATTCCGCTGACCTCTAACTGCTCGTGTCTCCGTAACTTCTGAATGTATTTCGTAATTAGGATTTACTTCGCATATCAAAAATTCCAGCTTACACGCCACATATCTTGGGCCGTTTTGTCACCACCCAACGATCTCTTTGCATGGTTAGACCGATGGATTCCTTGAAGCCATAAATACCTTACTCATCATAAAAGCTGGTGCATAACTTAGGAGACAAGCATCTTTCAAGACTTTAACGCGCCTCTCGGTACTAACACACAAAAAATCGGCATATTCGTGTGAAGGAAGGGTCGTAACTCATAAGTGCTTCGTAGGACAAAACTTTTGGGCTCACTCAAGATCCGAAGCATTCAGCACTCCATTTTCGAGACACTCAAATATTTCATGGCACGCCTTGCCAGTTTTCTTTTTCTTTCTTCTTCCGCATTGGGCTAATGTGCCGGCATGGAACCATTGTTGACACGCCATGCACCTAAGCGTCAACATGGAGGAGATATCTCTGGTACATCGCCCAGGGAGAAGTGTCTAGAGCTCCTGCAAGTGCAAAACGTCACGTGCTGGCTTTAGTGTATCCCACAAAAGCCCATTAGGATAACTTTTTCAGGCTTTATGAGGCCCTCTGATGATAAGAGCCATAGACTTAGTTCGCCACTAGACCGACAGCCGTAGTGCATTTTTTATGCTTACTTTGTGAAATTACGTTTGGAAGGGAAAAAAATAGAGTCGCCTCTGAGGGAAAGCATATTTTAAAGCAGATGCCTTGATATGAAGTGACTCAGAAAGTGCAATACTCTAAAAGTGAAAGTGCCCTCATTTTCATAGAAGTGCATAGTTTTACACACACAGGCAAGTATTCTTGCATCAAGCGTGTAAAGTTACGAAAGAGACAAGCATAAAAGTAACATCAATTGCTGACAAGCTGAAAACTGGCATGTGCAATATATTTGAGACACTTGATGCATAAATGCTGCCAACGTGTGTAAAATTATGCACAAATGAGTAAAAAATAAACATCTAGCACATAAACTGAACGTAAGTGATCTTCTACATTCCAATTAAACATCATGTATTTCTACACGACACAAATTCTTGTCACTGCAATGACTTGTTTGTTTGTTTGTTTAGGCATTTCGCCTCTATCCCTTAAGCTTAAGTGAACAACTACATGATTACACTGACAGTGAGAAGAATTTTTATCATATATAGAATTGGCTTGAGTCTGCGTCTATGTTTGTCCAGGATGAGGTGCATGCAGTACCACTACCCCTCGCACGACCCTGAGAGTGGCGCAGTAGTCTGCAGAGACATCTATGTGAGATATATGGTACTGTGCTATGTGGACTGTTGCTTTACCGAAAAAATTTGAAACAGTGCAGGTGAACGGGCTCCCATTCCGTGAATCGCTCCTCGAACTTTTTGGGGAGTCCCCTACATTTTGCTAGCCACGGCTAAGAATCACGATCCTTGCTCATTTGGTCGTTTTGTCTCCTCCTTCCACTTCTGGGCTCCTTTGAGTCTAAAGCTACATGCTCGCCTGCTCCTCCCGCCTCTTGGCACCATTCCACCGGGAATAAATCATACAGCCAGGAGGCTTTCCGTGTGATAGTGGCAATGATTACAGCACGAAAGAAGGAAAACGTGTGCCGCATTCACCGGCCTCTCTACAAAAAAAACTAGATGAAAATGGGGGCAAAAAATTGGTTGATAAAAAAATTCCCAACTAAGGTTTTCGTGATTAAATTTTTTTTGGATGGTGTTGAGTACATCCATAGAGAATCACTGAAAAGGACATACATGCGATCTGCTTTTCGATATATGACTACTATCAGTGTGTATATTCCCAGGCTCTTACTTTGACACTCACACGATACAGTGGAGAGAGAAAAAAAACATGCATGGTCTTAAGGAAAAGAAGAAAAAAAAATCCGGTCGAAAGAAATCACACGAAAGGCATGACAATCAAGTGTTTCGTGCTGACAGAATTTTTATCCTTGTTGCACACACATACACACAAAAAAGTAAAGCGGGCATGAGCTAAAACTATGATTCGCAAAGTGAGGGTAGTTTAGAGGCCCAATTCATGTTAGGTTAGGGCAGGTTCGTATGAAGGTTCATTGACCAGTGGTTAGGATCTGGAACCTCCGATAGTGATCTTCAATCGATTGCCAATATTTTTTACAACACCAGTCTTTGAACAAAAAATCAGAAGAGTCCAAATCATGTTTACGTCGAATAAATTGAATTTTAAGTGAATCTACGTTGCATAATATAACAAAGATTCCTTACGCATTATGCACACAAGATGTGAATATTTTAAAACATTACGTAAAAATAAATGTGTAGTGCATTATTTTGATGGCTACATGTCTATTTTAGGGTGCAAAATTTCATATGTGTATATCGTGTACACCGTGATAAAATCCGAGTCATAAAATTAGGTCTCATTTTTTTCTCTCGCACAAGCAGTATGAATAATGAACCAAAGGCCTTCAAGTGTGAATAATACTCGAGGGTCGCATATCAACACTCCAAAGTTCAAAAGCAATGTCCAAAAATGAAGTGGGACCTTGCTCGAAAAAAATTGCCACAAAAAAAATCCACATTGCACGCGTAGAACTGAATACATGTTCGTGACAACTATTTTCCCTCGTTATACGTCACGCACACTCCTTTTCTAGCTGGTATATACAGCATGCATCGAAGGTTAAAAAATTCAGTGTGTTGCAATCAAACTTCGGAATAACGAATATGAAATTGGCTATGACCTATCCTAACGTTGGGGATGTTAAGCCTGGTTATAAATATATTTCTCTCTGAGCGTACAGTACTATCGACCTATTGAAATTGACAGGTACACCTGTGCCCCATATTCATATCTAAATGCCATCTTTGTTCTTATCGTATGACTAATATTCACTTAGCCATGTTGTTGCCATTTTTTTTATTTAAAAAGGGTCTCCTAGAAATAATTGAAGCGAAGGGTGCGCATCTCTCAGGCCCTTTTCCTTCCCTTATATCTTGGCACCCATGAGAAAGGCTTATTTCCTCCTCTCGACATCGATCCGGACGACGAGAACAGATTGGATGCTTGGGATTTTATCGGGAATTCCTATGGTCTCGACAGCAAATTTAGATTCGAGGGAATGGCTACCCATATTTTATTTGCACTCCTCCATTCCCCTATACCATTCTCCTTAAAAACGGTTCTTCACTTGTCGTTGTTGTAAAAAAAAAAAGACCAGTTGCAACAGTCCGGAGGGAAATATATATTTAACAGGCCAATCTGATTTTTTTGTAACCAGATGTACTTTTTGCATATCTTAATTGAGGATGGAAACACCAACGTTGTGCTCGTCAGACCAGACGTGACTTGGCGGAGGTTGGGCAAAAAGGAGCTGTGAAATATTGGGCGGGTCTTGGTTGGAGTGCTGCAAATTTTCTTACCCTCTTTTTCTCACGCTGCACTTGGCAAAAATTTTCTTAGAAAAACCTGAGCCCGGTTTTATGTATAATGCGAGCCGGACCTCCCCTGCATAAATCTCCAGACTCTCACGCACGCATCTCCATTCACGTATCCTATAAATCACCTGTCACCTGTTTCGTGATTTCTTTCCAGGAAAAAGAAGCCGGCTAATGACCTCTCCAACTTGACCTGATCCACTGACAGGTTTACCGCCAAGTTTATTTAAAGACGCGAGACGAAAATTGTCCGGGGTGAGTCATCACGACATAGCGTGTAGTGTCCATATGAAAATGTAGTTTTTTTTTGTCTGGGGTCTACATATACGTGTAGGAAGCCTCCTGGTTGGTGGTATTGTCCTATATTGGCCAGTAGTGATGGGCTAAACTGGGCTCTCCTGGAAACCACGCAGGGATGGTGTAGTGCCGCTGACAGATACTGAATGTGTGTGAGAGAGGGGAAGGGGGGGGACACCCCGGGCAGATGCGGCGACAGAAAAGAGAATGTCCACACAGCAGGGGCATGTCGGCCTTTTGCCCCTTCCAACCCGCATTGTTCTCACTTTTTCTGGTCGTACCGAGCTCCCCTCAAAAGGTTGAACCAACAAGGGCAACATAATATTTCGTATATTAGTTACAGTTTATTCAAGCACGTTGAATGTAACAAGTGGCGGTTGACAGTAGCAGCTATGCTCGAATCGACTTGATCAAAAATGGCGTCCCAAAACGTGAACATTGCTCGTCTATTTTCCTCAACGCCTCTTCGCACGGCCAATTTCCATGGTAGTGTAATCTACAACAATCAATCGTTGTTTTGGGTGCCATGGCAACCCGTTCCCATGGAAAGCTCGATGCCATGAACAAACAAACAAACAAACAAACAAACAAACAAACGTTCCCTTGTAAGATTGCAGGTTTAGGCGTGCCTGAGTTCAAAAATTAATTTGGTTTGTTTGTTTGTTCATGGCATCGTGGTTTCCATGGCATCAAAAATCAGCAATTGATTGTTGTTGGTCACATTAGCCATGGAACTGCCATGGAAACAGGTCGCGCGATGAACGGGCTCCGCTGCTAGTCTTATTTGTAGTTCCTCTGTCAGGGGATAGTCATCAGTAGTGCGCCATCTATGTGAGGCATATGGTAATACGGTAATAATCATGGCACATAACCGATTTCTTTCTGGGATTTTAAAGGTTTCCAACAAGTTGCATGTCTCTGTGTTTCTGAGCCCAATAATAATATAACCGGCCGGAACATGTCGGTTGGGTTTTCTGTCCAAGCAAAGCGCCTTTTGCAGCGTCCAGGCTTGTAATTCAGACTCGGCCCATTGCGGACGACCGCGTTCGTTTTGGGCCGGTTCGCACGGCTGAACTCGGTCCGTTTTTTCCCCCTTTTTTGGAGGGGGGGGGGGGGAGACCGAACTTTCTCTTTTCTCTTCCATGCTTCCGAACCTAAACGATTTCCGCGTTGGACCCTGCCCTGCACCAACTCTCTTTTTTATCTGTTATTTCGACGCCCAACTGGCATCTACAAGGGCTTCAAAAGAAGAGGCCTCATTAGCCTTTCTCGACCGTCCACTGTTGTTTCACATGTCTGTGTGTGTGTCCCATTTTAAACCACGGACAGGACCAATTATGGGAGTATTGTCCCGCTCTTTTATGGCAGACCCAATTTCTTGTCCTAGATTTTGAATCACTCTGAGGATAATTTGAGCATTGTTAGCTCCTCTTTGTGTGTGTATGTGTGTGTGTCGTGCTCTGGGGTGGGTTCTAGCATTGGATAAAATGAAAGCCACACAAAATTTGAAAGCTTGAGTGGGGACAATGAGACCTCAAAAGCAGTTGGTGCACACTGCTCGTGATTGTGCCATTTACATTCGGGTGTGTCGCAAATTTTCTTCTTTATTCCGCCCTGACGTTACATGCAGCATGCAATATTTGGCCAGCTGCAACAATATTTTTTTTTTTGCTTACTTGAAATTTAATCAAATAATTGAGCCTCCAAAAATTTTGTCATTCCCATCACTATTTTATTCACTTAACTTAAAACTGGGACAGGTGAATAATTTTGCCCACTATTCATTTTAACGCATAAATACAGGTATGCATTAAATGCGCTTTAAAATTCACATTTTTGAATGCGCATTGAATAGTTTTAAATTGCACTCAATGAATCATATCTTTACGCATTAGAATGAATACACACACATGTGAATGCACGTGTTGAAATTTAAAATATACTCGTGCAATTTTATAAACATTTAAATAAATAGCTGGTAAATATTTTTCGCCTTCCGAGTTTTAATTTTCAAGTAGCGAATAAAATATTAATGCACTACAGGTGTTCAGTGCAGTATTTCGTGCCTTTCCCTTGAACCTTCAATTTTGTTTCGATCTGTTGTCTCTCCTGGGCCTATCGTCACTTTGTCCTCTCTCTGTTCCTGACAAGAAAATGTCCCAACACTTCGAGCTGCCATCGTTTCATTTCACGCCCTCCTCTTACCCTCCTATCCACACTTCAATTTGGACAAAAGTGTGTATAATATGGCCCGAGGCGAGTCGCAAAACCTAGAGTAAAACGGGGTCAAACCATGTCCGAAATGCGAAACCCTCTCTCTTCTTTCTTTCTTTTTTTTGTCACTCTGAAGGGGGCATGAAAGTCATTCCTATCCCTAAGCCCATTCCTGCCTCTTTCCCCTCGTGTGTCCCACGAGAGGAATGAAATGCTGGACTGCATCAACTCTTATTGCTCTTTTTGCAGGAGGCCTGGTGCTGAGGGATGCTTGTCCACCTATCTCTCTCACTCGTGTCCTTTTTGTCTGCCTGACACCACTTCACCCACTTCCTCACACTTATTCCTACAGGCCTTCAACAATGTTAGGACGCCGTTGATGCCTGCTCCAAGAGAAGAGGTATCAGGGAAAGCTCTACTGTGTTTCGTTTGCTCAGAAGAAGGCTTTGAAACTGATGCTTTTATTGGATTTGACACTAGGACGGTGCTACAGCAGTCGAGAAGAAAGAGATTGTTTCGGTAGATAAAGTAGGAGTGTATGCCTTTAATGAATTCGCAGGATTTCCCCCCGTGACCTTCCGTGCAATATAACTGAATGCCACATGACACAAGATTTCTGCGACGTTTATTCGCTACCCGGAACTTTAAACGCGTGCCACTCATGCTCACATATGCTGACATATGAGGTAGCATGCGACGTCTTTAAGTTCAGAAACCAAGTCTTGCAACAACCCGTGGTAGGTTTCAAATCAGACGACGCGATAATGACTTCGATAAAGCCGCCTGGAGCGTTAACTAAAAATAAAACGCTCATCATTTTCATGGCCCCGGCACTTAAAGTAAGGCGTTTAAATTCGAAGCGAGGTCCCGCCGTTTTGCGCAATTCGCAATTGCAAAAAGGTCGTCGTGGAGATATAAACGGCCCCGCAAGCCCAGCGGGACATCCCATTGGGTAGTGCTGTTTGCAAAATAAATAACTGTCATTCCTCCCTCCTTGGTCCGATTCCGGGGAGATATATCGCTTTGAAAAAGGGGGCTTTGCATCGGTTGGTACACTCCGGCTGGTGAAACCTTTTAGCAATCCGAAAATGCAAGTGGCTCGCATGATTATGCAATGGATCATTGAAACATATTTGCGTGTATTTATACGGAACTGTAGGATTCATCAGCCGAATTTTACATACCTTTTGGTGACATGTTTTGACGTCTGAGAGGCAACGCTTACCTGCAAAGAAGAAACATAATATTAGGGAGATTCATAACATCTTTTACGTACACTATTTTTAGAGAAATGGGTTTTCTTTTGAGAGTTTGGTTTAGGAAGAACTTGGCCACAATGCCCGGGCCTCCGACTGTCTTCGAAGTAGCAAAACTTTCACACAGATGGCGCATCCTGCCCCTTTGCACACTAGTGATGACTCACCGCGGACAGAGGCACATACTCAATCCAATTCTTTCTCAGATTTAACCTCATTTTGCTTAATATTTTGTTTAGATTTTGATGAAACAATCGGCTGGTTATACCAAGGAGCAGCAGGTTTCCTCCAAACTAACCGGAGGCGGGCGTCTGAAGCAGAATATATTTGACTTAAAGCGAAAGGAGCTGTTGGCTGGCTTGGCTGGCTTGGCTGTAATGGAGTGACGTGCAGAAGTGTCCAGCCTAATTAGTCAGCCAAGGTAGGCTAGCTGGGGTGTGAGAGAGCTTGAAAGGGGAGGGGGGCTGTGTTGGTGGCAGAGGGTAAAGCACATGGCCCAATGAATCCTAAGCAGGCGTGGAAAGGACCCAGAAAAGCCTAAATGCTCACCTCCTCTCTGGGGCTGCTGCTGCTGCTGCCCTAGTCTAAATCAGACGTCAGGAGTCGTAAGCTGTCAACTCAGGCCTAGTTCCGGTAGTTCGTACATAAGGAATATTTCAAAGGGGCGGAAAGGTTCAGGCCCTTTGCACATTGCATGCACGCCCAACAATAAAATATACACCGCGAGAAAAACAAAGAACCGGTTTTTGGTGTGAAAATGGTAAAATCACGCCTCTCCTAAACAATACGGAGTAACATGCTTGAAGTATGTTGAATTGTTGCATGACTAATAAGTTCCAAGATGTGAATTGTTCAATGCAGCAACCAGTTTTAAAGTGTATAAAGCATAATACATCACAGAAACAATGGGTATGCAATGAAAATGGATACAAACAAACAAAACCTCGCCTTTTATACTGTACACATAGATTCTTCAATGATCTTGCGCCTCGTGGGAGTTACAAGCATGAGATGCTTAGTCTGTTCCGGTTGTTCCTGGAGGCGTCACAAACTCTCATAGACATTTAGCGGCAAGAGACAAGTCGAGCTAGGAATTGCAGAGTCGAGTTCCATTTGTCTAGATCTAACCAAGATCCGCCTCCTAATCCTCCCCGATTGATCGGACAATATTTTCCTCTCTCCAGGCCTCTCCTTCCCTTTCAGCAATTTCTCTTCTTTCTCTTCATTTCGTTCCCCTCCGGTGAAAAAGATGCAGTTCGACATAAAGAGTCTCATTATCCTTTAAAAAATTTTATCGCTTCGTCCTTCTTTGTCGGGAAAAAAACCTTTGAGCTCATTCTCGCAATCTTCATAAAAGTGAACCTGCTCAAATCCTCAAATACGATATTAGCTTATTACCTGTAAATCCGGGTGCTATATTTATTCCAGTACACAAAGGATTCTGCACCTTTAGGACGCTAAGAATTTATTAAAAATTGATATGTCTGCGGATAATAACCAGAACTTCTTGTTGTATACGAATAATCCCTAATAATTCCAGTGACACAAATTGCACGGTTCCATTACACCTTTTTCACACAACGGTTTTCCTCATTCCAAGACCTTCAATTATTAATAAGTACTGTACACTGTAATCCAGATACTTATATATTCTGACACGACCCTTTTCATACATAGTTGAATGCCCTACCGGTACCCATGCTGTTGGTGTGTACTGTAACGAATTGATTGACCCAACCCAAACTTCAGATAGTGTTCAAATGGATGGAAGCATTTCGTGATTTTCCTACTCCAAGAAGCCAAAAAGGTCCCAATTTAAAACCAGCCACGAAAACTGGCACGCAAGTTGTACGTCTGAGGGGGAAAAAAAGGGTTACAAAAATAAGTGCTACAGGCAGCACCTTTCCTAATTCGAAATACCACTGTCTACAGCTACGAATTATAGCTATGTTGACAGCTATTGGATATAACTGAACTTTCGACAAGTAATTGGAACATTCTTTTGTCACAACGTATGTAGAGATCAAATAATAAATTATTATTATCATTTTTTCTGATTTTCCCTCCCCCCTGAGGTTCAGGCACATTCCGGTCTCAGAGATAAACTGACCACGTAACACTAGGGGTAATCTCCTTTAGAGGCGACCCCCAGCAGCAAGGAAATGATATAAAAACCTCAAAGGGACCAACCGCCAAGCCCTGGCATTTCTCCGAGAGCTGTTCCCAGTCACGTCTCGGTTCGCCCTCAGGTCAAAGCAAACCCGACAAAAAAGGGGGAAGGGAGGGACACATAGCCAAAGAAATCTAGCTTCATTTGAAGGGACCTCCTGCTACCAAGGATTTGCAATCTGGAACATCTTTTCTGGTATTTCCTTTTTATGGTATTTTCCTTTTCTCTCTCTCCAATAATAAAGTCCTGGTAGTCACTGGCACGACGAAAATGTACAGGGTGGTTCGTTCATCGAGGAAGACCTATATATTATGATAATACTATGTACAGCTCACGTACACCGAGAGCATGTTCCAGGTCATTCATCATCCTTGCTAATCATTGTCTAGCTCAGGAATTGCTATTTGCTGTCAATCCTCATTTTTTCGTCTGTCTCGCAGCATCATGGCTTTTGAGGACAACGAACGCAAACTGAAGCTTACAATGCCTTGTAATTATCCCGGATCTTTCGACGGTGTTTGCAACAGATACGGCTTCCCGGTGATTAATGGCAAACACAGTTGCACCAGGCGAGGTTGACTCAGCTCTAACTTTTTTTTCTCTCTCTCTCTCTGAAAACTACACTCCGCGCAAGCAAAATACGAAATGACATGCTAACGTCTACAAAGTTGCATTGCAAAACACGCTGCTGCACCCCCTGTCTTTATGGCCCCTCTTGTCAATTCTGGGAGCTCCGGATAACAAATAAAAATAACCAGCAAGATGCGACCTGTACATGAATCCTGGCCAATAAAACATTTTTTTTTTGTTTCAACCCCCGCAGAAATGTGTTTTGTATCTTAGGTCTTTCTGTAAGTGGACCGAAGCTAAATGTTCCTCTGGAAAGCAATTCCGGGCATCTGCGGTTCCCGGGTCAGGATGCAAGTCGCGGCTTCGGGATGGCCCAAAAGACGGCTTGGGTCAGGGAGAGATGTATCCGGAGCTAGATTGGTCCCGGTGTGTGACTAGGCTAGATACTGCACCATTTGACCCCATGTAATTTCATCACACTAGTTAACTCCACTCCTCGAGGGAAAAATGTCGCCACCGTTACTGATTACCCGACGCTTCCTCCAGATGTCACACCCACTTTAGGCAAACACCATGGCTACACACACACAAAAAAAAATGTATACCAAAAAATCAAGATTGCTAAATGCGCGTGCCATGAGTGATACCGACGTTATGGTTCCTTTTACGACGACCATATAGTTGGGGCAAACAATAGCTCATAATTTAAGTGCTCCGTGAGAGGCGATACCACAGTCGGTGGCCTCATTTACTCACTTTCTTTACTTGCCACTCCCTAGGTTCCAATTTTCTATTCAGGCTGTAATTTTCAGAATATTTCTTAACATTCTATGATGGAAGCTATAACCTTTTTCGAGCTGAGATTCGACAACATGATTAAAAATGTGCTGATTGAATTGTCTCTACACTGCATGGCTGGCAACCAGTCCTCACACATATCGACTATTTAATGCTAGATTCCGATAGCATGAGATAGGTGTGGCTCGCACACCCCATTTCGGACCTACTAATCGAACCCGGGAAAATAAACACCTATTTCCAGCCCTATGACCTTTCGAAGTAGTTTACGACACAACCTTGTTTCTAATCCTTATCTTCACGGCGTGGTAATAGAATGTACTTAGCCGGAGTGTGAGGCTAATTTATAGTGTGCGTAGATTTTTAATACGTTGCATTTATGATGTGTGGATATGTTCTACCTTCTTCTAATACAATTTTTTTAAAGCATGGTTCTGCTCACCTCCATGAGCAGACCCATAAATCCAAAGTAACATTCTTCAAGCACGCAAAGTAGTTTCCGGCATGAACTTTTTTTTTCCTTCTTGCAAGGCTCGAAATTGCATGACTGGATTTTTTGCGCAATATAGATGCTGATGGCCCAGAAAATAGTGGGTGCAAATAATTTTTTTTTCTGCAAAAAGAGCCATTAGTTGCAGAACAACCGGAACGAATATTGAACCAGGGTTTTATAAACTGATGTTATGAACTCGTGATTTTCCCGAGCTCGAATAAAAGCCCCAACACTAGGAGAAAAAAATAGGGGTCATTATTATTGCAGCCTTCCGGGCGTGATTTGGAGCTGAGAGCGCTGTCAGGCAGCCTCCAGAGGGAGCCCACACGGCACGTGATAATTAGCAAATAAATTCTTTAAAGCCTTAACTCCACGACTTCCGTACTGCAGAGTTGCGTCCGGGCCCTGCTATTCGTGTCACACGAGAGAACTTGTTCACTTTCGATTCTACATTTTTTTTGTGTGTGTGCCTAGTTCTAGCTCCACTCTAGCCCTTTTACATCAATGGGGTTTGGTATTGGTGATCCCCAGAGGTACACACATGAACAAGGTGTTTCTAAAATCAGAATAGTTCGCCAGAATAGCAAATAGTGCAACAAAATGTAAGGAAAAAGTAATGGAATCAGTGAAAATCAAAAGAAATTGGGTCTGTGCCTCTGTTTGTCCGCGATGAGTCATCAATAATGTGTCGAGAGGAAGGATGAGCCATCTGTGTGAGACACTGCGTCGACAGTCGGGGGAAAGCAGGGCGGTGCGGTGTTGCGAAATTTTGTCAAACGGTTCACTCTCAAAAATAAATAAATAAATAAATAAATAAATAAATCTACGCATATATAAAAGCAGAATTTGTTTGTTTGTCAATTATTATAACACATTTCATATCCATTTTATGGTTGTTTACACCAATTTCATACCCATTTCATGGTTGTTTATACCAATTTCATACCCATTTATGGTTGTTTATACCAATTTCATGCCCATTTTGTGGTGGTTTATACCAAATTCATACCCATTTTGTGTTTGCTCTTAAATAAATAAATATTGTTCCGCCTTCCCTATAAACGCCTTATATGATTTGAACTTTGACCGCAACAAAAATATTAGACCAGTTTGCAAAATATTTTATTTTTGGAGTAAAAGCTACAATAATGCAAAAGTCACATTTTGAGTCACATTCTTTTATTTATTTAAAAGCAGCCTTCCACAAATTTGCTCAGGTCCTTTCCTTGACAGAACTGGGACCATGCGGGCCATGCCCAAAATCCCTGGGAGCTTTCGATCAATTCCGCGCATTTTATGTCGTCGCTGACGTCGGCGTCCAAAAGTTCTGGGGATGAAAAACGAAAACGACGGTAGTTTTCATGCAGGTTGTCTCAATACTTTGGCCTTATCGAGTTGCGGCCTGAATATACGGGCTAGGTTAAAAAAAAGGGGATAAATACAAAACATATATGGGACTTACTGGTGCATGGCATTTTGCAAAGGTTGTGCATTGATGGTGGAGTGCACCAATATTCGCTATTAATCTGCAAAAAAAATGCGGCTTGAACAAATTCACTGCAACTGGATAGCAATCAAACTTTCAAAGCACCTGAAATACTCCATAGCTGTAAGATCCGTCTGGATCAGGCCCTCGCTTCAGATCAGTTTGATAATCGCTCTGGTAGTATGCCAAACACACCCCTGCCAAATTAAATTATCGAAAATGACTTTTGGAACTATTGAAACAATTTTTATGAAACTTACAGTCTGCTACCATATCTTTGGGTGCTCCGCTCTCCAGAACTTTTTGGGCCAAGTCACATCTCTGGATGAATGTCTCTCCGTGGGTGCAACCCAAGGCGAAGGCGAACAGAAGCAGCTTGCCTACCATCATTGCTGATTGATTAATATCTGTACGGCCTAACCTTCCGCTTATATACTTTTCGCGAAGAATCAGGAAATGCGCACACAGGGTTGCAGATAAACACCAAAGAGGAAGAAGTGTCGAAATAAGCTAATCACTTGTGTTTTAATCAAATATTTTATCTTTGTCAGTATTTGTGCGTCAGAACAGATTTCCTCACGTATGAATACGTATGTCGCGATATTGACAATTACTGCCGTATATCGGTCGCATTATTATAGCTTCATGGTTATTGCTCCACAGGTACTCAGGTAAGATCAAAGTCATCATTATACTAATACAGTATTATTATTTTTACCGTATAGAATTACGATACTGCATAAGATGGGTATGGAACTGATGTAAAATAGATAAACAAACTTTGTCATATGCTATAAGTTACATTATAAATTATACATTTATTGCAGAATAATTTATATGATAATTTTTAATAATAATCCACAATCATGAAGTTCATTCACTCCGATTTCATACACATTTTATGTTCTTTGCTTGAAATCAGCCATTATTTAAATTTGATATTCCTTCGTAAAAAAAAGTTTTGTTTAGTTCCGGTCAATTATTTTTGTACTAATTACGCTATAAGCATGTTTCCACTTCATTCACATCTGTATTGGCAAAGCTCGTTACATTAGCACATACAGTACATGACGTCAAGTACCCTCGAGACGAATGTAATTTCTCATTTTATCTGCAGTACTTGACAATTTCTCCCAAGTGCAAATAAGCTTGAGTACCTCCGACGATTACTCGCTGAGCGCACATTATTTAAGTTTTTCACTCTTCAACGCACGTCACACCTGGACCGCACCCAGAATTTATTACATGCTCCAAAAATGCAATATACCTGTGCTGTAATGAGTGTGAGAAGATAGGTCGTCTATCCCCCAACTGCTCCATCTTTTCCTACCTGTCTGGAGCCTGAGAGATAGAGAGGGACAGGAGTGAAAAATGACAAATCGGCAAACTCCCCGCTTCCTCACTCGAGCCCAAGAGTCTAATTACCGCCACGATATGTGCCAAGGGCCCAAGAGACACTGTCAGCTCTACCATGCCACCCTCAAGCCCTTAATTAGTGCATGCGCATTGTGGCCCTACTCGTCTCATTTTACCTCACCTAACTATAAATTAAAGTCTGAACTGTACGCAAAAATGGTGGGGCCGGAAGAGACAACTTTTGCGACAATGCAGCAGGAGCAGAACTATTTTCCTCCCTTGCAATTTTGGGCGACAGCTTTACATGCACGAATCACAACTCTAGGAAAATCCAGTGGTTAAATTTGGTCAAAACTAGTCTAGAATGTAGGGTAAGAAATGTGCAGGAACTGTTAATGACGCAGGCGATAATTTATCTCACTGTTAAAGGCTACGTGCGGGTGGCAGCGTGTGTCTAATAGTCGTATGTCATCATCAGTTTGATTGTCGACATTTCACACCTCTACATTTTTGACTTGCTTCAGAGCTATCTACCTATTACACGCTGGATGATATGGAGTTTTGGCTCACCCTTATATGTTCCAATCTTTTTTTGCCATAAGCTGTTTATCTTAGTAGGTTAGAGCAACTGCTTATTTTAACAGTTTAGAGTAACCGCTTATTTATCAGTTTAGTGTATCTGCTAATTTTATCAGTTTAAATTGCTGATATTAGTCCCTATTCACTGTCTCAGCTGGGGCACCCTAATATTCGTAAGTATTATTTAAGTAACGGCTTTATTTTTATTATTTAAGTAACTGCTTATAAATAAACAGGTTAAGGCCGTTATAACCGTTATAACATATGCTGTATGTTTGAGCTGATTCTGTGTTATCAATGGTTGGGGGACAGGGGAGGGGGGAAAAAGTCACGCAGGATATATGCACGCACGACCTTCTGTGACCCTTTTTTATTCGCTCACATGTAGCTATACTTGCAAGAGGAAGTGCGACCTTTGACCTTTGTGATATGCGGGTTTCACCACATGAGATATTGTCCTTCAGCCTGTTATCCACGACCTGTCCTTTTTTTGTTATATATAAAAAAGGAGTATGACAACAGGGAACATGCCCTGCACTTTGCATTGTTATGAGCTGATAACCGGTATGAATCATGCGAAGGAAAAAAAAGTGGTGGTTTTTTATTGCACGGGAAATAACTGATATTTGCACACCACATGCGCATGATCCTATATTGGTAACATCAGATAACCTTGGGCCAGCTTGATAAGTGAGATATTCAGTTTCCCTTATCCAGTCATACGAAGTAAACTACACGTTGTTATGGAAATAAACCCAGTGAGATTATGACCATTATATGCAACTGGCTGAAGTCTGTGCCCTCTATTTGTCCGGAATAACTTGCATAATTTAATAGCGATATTACAGGTTATACTATCATTAATGGTATATGAATTAAACTGTCGGACAACGCAGTTTAACATGTGGAATACTGCGTTTTCTTTTCAATTATTGCAATACCCCACGGCCTGAGTTCTTTCCCCTTTATTTCGGAAATGTGATTAGGAGTTACTGGAAATAGAAATAACTGGAAATAACGGCTACTAGAAATAACTGTTACTAGAAATAACGGTTGCTGGAAATAAGTGTTACTCGAAATAATGGTTACTCGAAATAGCCGGTACTGAAAAGAGCTATCGTTAGAAATATCAGTTACTGGAAATAGCAGTTACTAGAAATGCATATGCCATGCGAACAAGGGCGCGTGCAATTGCGCAACTCTAAGGACAAATCCCTCGTTGGAGCAGTGGAAATAACAGCTACTTTGCAATAACAATTGAAATAGCTGCAACTCAGTAACAGCTATGGATATTATGCTATTTGCGGTTCAATAGCAGCTAATGCGAATCCGTTGTGGCGCTCCACATCCCCAGAGATTTGTCTCGCATGCAGCAGGGGGCACCAGCATCCATCTTTACCTCGCTCGTTCACGCCACCCAATCAAGCAGTGCATGATAGTTGAACTACCAACCATGAGATGGCATGGCAAGAACAGCTTAAAAGTCATTGGCGCCATTTTTATGCGAATAAATGAGAGCGCAAAATACGAACAATCACCTGGGGCACGACGACTATGCTCGGTAATCATATGATTGACGTCGCCCTCAACAGGTTAAACCCTCCCTTAGCTGCCAGTGACATCTCGTGTCGTCTTATTGTCCCTTCCAGCTTCTTTCTTCCTGTCTCTAAACTTACAAGTCTTTGGCTATTCGTGGACTCGCAAATGCTCGACGGGAGGTTGCAGTTTAGACCTAGTTTTAGCGTCAGTTTTTACGCACTTGGGGGTAGGTTGTGTGACTGTGCTGTGACTTGGCAAGTGGGTGAAATAAAGGGATGGAGGGGGTTAGCATTGGGGAGGAGGAGGAGGAAGTGGTAAGGCGGACTCAATTTGATTTATTTTCCTGCGGTTGGTGGAGGGGCTTATTGTATCCTGAGAGTGACTTGTCAGTCGAAGCCGCTAACCCAACTTTACTTTCTCTCCAAGACTTGAGGACCAGTAATTGCTTTCAAAATTCCGGTTCCGAATTCCTAAGATAGGCCCAAGTTCGTACCGCGGAAAATAAGAAGAGTAAACAATGCGTATGCAAATTTTGCACAAGGAAAGCGAAACATCTTAGGGTAATTAACTAGACTTAAAGCAAACATTCTGCTATAAAAATGGAGGCGGGAAGCAAGTACGGCGGTAAAATATGCGTGAACTAATCCACATCGCTTGAACTTTGCCCACAAACTCTGGTGTTAAATATTAATTAATATTTACCGGCAAAAATCTCGAACCCTTTCACGCAATTAAAATTTTACAATAAAAATTTTCGCAGTGTTGAACAATGATGCGACACAATGCAGGGTTGGAAAATGCAGTTAAGCCGACATGTTTCGAAGGTTTTATTCCGTGTTTTCTCCCTTGTATTGTTATTAATTCCGTGCATATAATCCGGTTTTGTAATTGATTGGCGTTGTCACTGGTGTACGAGCACAAAGATTATTTAATTGTTTTACACCCATTTGAATCATTTCCATACCTATAATGTGGTGCTCCCGGACATTGCCTGGTTTCCACCTCGTCGACCTCATTCTGCTGCATTGCGGTTTGATTCTAAATATCAGGTTCACCAAAAAAAAATTGGTATTACTAATACTGCTAAAATTTGGTCAAAATATGACACATCAGTTATACAATTCGTTAAATAAAAAAAGAGGCGATATGTAGCATAGGTTACCTTGCAACCTAGACTTTGCAGGAACAATCTAATTTTCTCCACTTGATCAAATTCTCCCTCCCTTCCCCTGTTCTTCGTGGGGAGTACTTGCTCGTGTAAGCAAATGCAATAAAAGGCTTGGAATTCACTTTCTACTCCGCCCCGTACTAATGTTCTAGCTGTGGGTAAATATAGTGGGGGTTTGAAGCAGTTGGAGGTTTCCAGAGAGAGAGAGAGAGAGAATAGGCTCGTTAGGTGGGGGGATAAAAGGAGACCTGGCACCCCCTGGTAAATGTGCACCTTTCCGCGTGTCGTAAGATCCTCGGATAAACACCATACCTCCCTAGACTATTTCGCCCAAGTTGTCACGACTTCATCTCCATCCAGTTGTTTAGCAATTAACCGCATAATCGGCCCAAGATGATTCGCAAAACGCGCCACTCTCAGGGTGGTGCACCACGGACAAACAGAGGCACAGATGGATTCAGTCGAAATGAAGTTGAATCGAGCCGGATCAGGACGTGCTTAATGCTGCCCATTACGGCCAACTTACAGCATTTTTAGCAAGGTCTGGTAGAGCGGTTTGTCTGAAAGGCATCATTGCTGCACACCTTGTCCTTGGGTAAGAGACATGCAAACAGTTCCTTGTCATGAAAAGCCTGGATCCATAATATTGCAGTGGATAGGAAGGCTTATTCAACTATTGATTGCATCAAACATAAGTTACAAGTGATTGTAGACGTTGTGTACTTTCGAAAATAATGCAACAATAGCACTGCCATAACTAGAAAATATTAAGATACTTCTAGAAGTAGTAACACGTTTATGTCTGTGAGTTGTTGGAGGACGAAGTGCGAAGTCACCAACCCGAAACGACTTAACGACACGTCAGTGGGGGAAAAAAAGAGTGGGGACTGCAGTCACCAAAAGGCTGGGACGTTGGGTCTTTTACTGCGTCGTTTAACCAGCCGTCAATGGCCCGTAAATCAATTCGTAACGCATCGATACAAAATGGGGTTCTCCTGACTAGGCCATACAAAAGACAAGTGTTGTGGACGTGCTAAAAATTCACGAATGGCAACCCTGCACTGATAAGCATCTGGCAACCTCGCAACTACTCTTGAGCTGGCTACCCTGGAGGCCACCAGCCATCTTTCCATTCGGATGAGCCCACCTCGTAATGTTAACTGGAGAGAGATGGTAGCCGGATAACAGTGGAGGAATCTTCTCTCCAAATGACAGCGAAAGTCACCCAAGTATTAATAGGAACTCTCTGCAAAGTGCGCTATTAATTAAAGTCCCTCCCTTGCTTTTGAGGGTTCCCAAAGACCGCTTATTTCGTCGGGGAGGGAAGTGTGAGCGAGTTCATTCCGAGCGCTTTTAGCAGGTTGTTGGGCCCCTAATAATCTCTTCTCGCTTTTTAGGGGGAGAGTTTTCACGCTCTGATTAACCATGCCAGGAAGACTCCATTTTTTGCATTGCGTTATTACGCACACGCCTGAACCGCCAACCAATCCAGACGTTTTGGAATGAAAAAACATGCTATCAGTGAAACATTTCACCCAAACTTTCTTCCGAGGATATATTTCGTCCATTGAAAGCGCTAAAATTTGATAAACTATGGGTGATTTTTTAAGCGAGCGCAACAGAGTGCGCACCCACACTAGCGCAGCTCCATAGTTCTGACAACAACGTTGCCAGAGTTACTACCCAGGAGCAAATATGTAAATTAACATCAGTAGCCTCTGAGCTTTGGCAATGTTGCAAACGTCGGCCATTTTGTTTCTCCCAAGAGTAGCGTTGGAAATAAGTGTAGTACAATACACCCACTATACAGAGCTTACCAATCTTATCATTGATAATGCCAACCATGCAGGCTGCGCGAACTGCGGTGCACACTATAGGTTGCGTTCGCCAAAAATTCACTTATACATTTCATAGTGAAGCCATTGCCAAAATTTGCCATGATAACCAAACATGGACAAACATACCGTACTTTTCTGCTACAGTGCTGCTATAGTACGTCGTATGAAAATGTTTCGAAATGTAAAATGGTGATCAGTGAATTCCCCCCCCCCCNCCCCCCCCCCCCCCCGTCCCCCTGTGGGCTCTACGCTGATGGCAGGGCCGCGAACCAAATCATGAAAACCGCTCATTAGTAAAAAAAAAACCTCAAAGCTCATTGGTGGGTTAAAACCTGTTCTATCGAACGCTCGTTGAAGGGCGTTTTCGACCTGAGCCCATCAAACAGGGAGGTGACGCATCTCCCATGGTCCCTTTGAGACTACGCGATAGATCAGTTTGACAAGGACCAGACCCAATTTCCACTTAGTCGGTGGGTGGTATAGAAGGAAGGAACTGGGTGGAGGGGTGGGAGGAAGGGAGGGAAGGAGAGGGGGATTTTATCCCCACTTGATTAAGGAGCGGGACGGGTTGAGTCATTTACTTGGGTCACGCTCCTCAGTCTCCTAGCTCTCCCAGCCTCCGACATCCCAAAAAGATTCACTGCTAAATTGGGCCTCATGTAGATAAGGCCTACCAATGGCGTTAATGAGAAGCTACGTAACAGTCTTAATAATAATAATGAAACTGTATTCAGAGAGGACTAATTTAAATGGCGGTTTAAAACTTGTGATGTCACCATATAATCTTCCGTTCACTGATAGTTGTGTCCAAACAGAATATTTCGAAGGAAATTCAATGACTATTATTATTATTATTATTATTATTATTATTATTATTATTATTATTATTATTGTTGTTGTTGTTGTTGTTGTTGTTGTTGTTGTTGTTGTTGTTGTTGATATATTGGTAATAAGTAATAACTATTGCATTAATAAGAATTATTAACTTGTAATGATAGCTATATTATTAACTTGTAATGATAGCTATATTATTAACTTGTAATGATAGCTATATTATTAACTTGTAATGATAGCTATATTATTAACTATTATATCGATCATTAAAATAAGAATTAACCCAGTTACAGTTATATCGATAGTAACTATTACCAACCACTATTAGTAGCCATAATAATCATTATTATTCTGTATTCTTATTTTTAAATATTACTAAATAAATATAAATAATGGATACCCCGTGATAGGCCCCTTGGGCCTCTTAGGGGATCAGCTTTTGAATACCCGACTTTAATCATTTGCCTGTAATGTGATGGATTTTGATAATGGGAGGAAACGGGAGAACCCCGAGAAAACCCACGCGAACACGGAGAGAACCCATCGAAACTCTACCCACATAAAGTATCCTCCGTCCGACCCGGGGATCGAACTTGGGACCTTAGAGGTGGAAGCCTGCGGCGCGAACCACTCAGCCACCGTGTCGCCCTTTTAACTATTACTATAATAACACCCATTATTAATTATTATGTTAATAAGTACAGTATTACTAACTTACATCAGTGGCTATATGAATATTACATTGATAATGAACATAGTAATAAACCAAATTACTGTAGTTATATCGACAGAAATAACTGTTGCCAATAACTGTTAATTAACAATAATAACTATTATTCTTATATATAAGAAACCTTTTTATTAACTTGCTTATTATGAATCAGGTACTTTTGGAATTGTTACATTATTAGCTTTTAATATTAGGTAGAATAAAAGCATCGGTTTAATTCACTGCAGAGGAATCGATTCTGCGCAAGATGTTGAATATTGCAATTTGCTGATTTTCTTTGCGAAATAAAGTCCAAAATTCATGCGCGTGCTGCCACCACGTAATGAACATGATGTAGTAAAATAATATTGCTTAAAAATTGGGTTGAAACTTATTGCGACGTCATTCCTGGCATAAATAGTTCATCTAAATTCGGTGCTGTAACACCACGTTTTCCCCTTTCCAGGCTTCCGAACCGCATGAATTCCGCTGCGAATACTGTTTTAGTAAAATATGCAACGTCTGGTTCGATTACAGCTAGTTATCGTTTAAAACATAGATGCGCATCCAAACCCAAACGGCTTCATGATTTATTTGCGATTAAAATACTACCCTCCCCTCTCCAGCAGCAGCAGTGTCTTCTCTCTCTTTCAGCCGCAAAAAAAAAAAAAATCTGGTAATCAAATTGTTCCTGGTCGGCGTATTCATCGGGAACAATTCATTCATGGACGTTCATGCGGTCGATGACGGAAACTCATTTTGCGAGCTAATTAATAATTGACAATTGAAATGCCACATACGGCAGACCCAACTTTGCCTCTCTGTTTCAGTTCCCTGCCATTCCAGAGTTTGCCAGCATGAAAAGGGGGGTGGGAGGGAGGGAGGGAGGGAGGGAGATCGATATACCGGCAGTGTACCGTATACCGAGAGTCATGTTCCTCCAAATATTGCGTTCCCCCAACCCACCCACCCTCTCACTGCTTGAATGAAAATGTCTCAACTAGAGTAGCTTTGCTCTGCGTGCTCTGTATTAGCAGGAGTAAGCGCTTTACTGAAGCTTTAAACCAAAGCAAACGGTGAAAAACAGGATCCAAAATACTTGTACGATTTCTCATGCCAATTTTCCACTAAGCTGCTTATTATTCCAAAGTGAGCTGCTTATAATGAATCAGTAACTATTATGTAACATTTTTTTTTGAAATTAAGCATTTACCGTCAGTGACCATTTAAAATTAAGCTGCTTAGTAGCTATTTTGACATGGTTACTTTTAGTGGTTATCATAAATGTATTAGCTACTAATAGCAGAAAATAAATAAACAAAAATAAATAAAATATCAAATGTCTGACATGCATAATATGCATGTCAGACATTTGATATTTTATTTATTTTTGTTTATTAGCATTTTAGCATTTTAGCATTTTAGCATTTAGCATTTCAGCAATTTAGCATTTTAGCATTTAGCATTTTATTTATGTGCTCATCTATCTATTTATTTACTTATTTTCGTTTGTTTGTTTGTTTTATATTTGTACCCCGTATACTTAATCCAAGGGGCTCTGAACATAATTTTTCACTTGTAGCTTGTTGTTGTTTGTTTTCTAGCGATAGATGTTTCAATTGGTTATTTACTTTGGCTACATACAGCGTTATAAAATAAATTACAATGCCAAAGAAAATTCGGTAAACCTTAACCCCAATCAAAACAATAACAGGTACGATGTACTAGTTTAAAAAAACAGATGTAACAACTATAATGTAACAGTGGAAGAACAGTTAGTCGAGAAACAACTAAGCGTTAATTTGCTCGCGATTCTGCTGCAGTAGCTGCTGATTTCAGTTCATGGGACGAAATGAAATGTGTATAACTTACATTTGAATTTTGAACTGCTTAAATATTAACACTTAGGACCATATCTGTGCCTAAAAGCGTTTTAAAATCACAGTGATTCGGATGACTTCGTACATAGGGCTATCTTGACCTTTCCCTTTCGATTTTTAAAACTGTAAAAAAAATGAGTCTGGCCTGACTGAGCCCATCAAATAATAACTCGGCTTTCTACTTGACGTTCTGAATGGATGTATTCCTTTCCTCTCCTCCCCCGGATGTCCATAGCCTCCCCCCCCCCTCCCTAGACCTGCCAGCCCTGCACGAAAAATCTCTCCATGATATATATTATAAAAAAGTTCAATAGATTGTAAAGTCGATTGATGGATTCCCTCCACCATGCAAATGCCACAAACGTCTCTGTGAAAGGAAGCTTCACATGCTTGTCTCTATTATTGTGTCCCTCCTAAAATACCAGCCAGAGCCCACCTTCCCAAGGGGTCTCTGAGTGATGAAATGCCATACGAAAAGGTCACTGGACAATAGTTCAAGGGCTGAGTCTAGATTTTAAAAAGTGTCTCTAGTGTTGATGCAATAATGTCATTTACATGTCAGTTACTCAACTAATTAACCCAGATATGCATAGCGTCCTATATGTAGAACATGTCAACAAATGTTACGTTGTGTTAGTTATTAATTTGTTCATAAAAAGTTTTAAAAATGACATAAAAATAATTAAGGCATATCTAGAGGGTAATAACCATCACTTTTCTACCAGTCTTTTTGACAATATATTAATGAATAGGTCAAATTCCGCATTTTCCTGACCTATCTTTACAGGTCAAAATTCTCATCATGGGGTCTTGGCATGTTGTCATGCGAAACCTTCGCGATGAAGACTTTAAGACCACATGTTAACTTTTTCAAAACATCGTGTGCCATTTTCGCGTTAACAAAAAGTTTCTTCCACTGTCATCAAGACCTTAACAACTAAATTCAGGCTGATTAGACACAATTTTTTTTCCTTCTCCAAACAAAAAACAGGTTGAAGTTGTTTCCTCAACTATAAGTTGGCATAATGTCGTGCAATTTTTGGAATATTTCTCTTTTAACATTCCGTCTTGCAAAAAGGGTTTTCCAGCTCACGTTTTTTGGCCAACGATTTTCATGCAGCTTCCTGTCAAAACTCGGCTGCAAGACCACCAATTGAGTGATTAGACCAGGCACGAATATGACTGTACAGCCCCAAATTTTAAAGGGAGAGTTATATTATGAAAATGCCCAAAGAAGAAAAGCATCTGACGTTTTCCAATATCTCAATTTGTGGGGAAGGGGCGGGGGGTAAAATCCCTGGACTAATATATGGGAGTGGAGGAAAATTCACGTTCTCTACTTTCCTTACAATTAGGTTTCGCTCTGACCGTTGCAAAACTATGAAGAATATTAATGCCCTCCTTTATTAACTTCCTATGCTAAAAAGCTGACATTCTGATTGAGCTTGGCGAAAAATAATAAAAAAAGAAGAAGAATAGTGCAGGCGGGATTGTCTCTCATTTCCATGCGAAATACTCTTCCTTTAATTATTCAGATTTTCTCTGCCAAAATCTGTGGAGACAACTGAGGTCTTTAAGAAAAATTTAAAGAGTGTATTAAGTTTTATTATTTTGTTGGCCGTCTTATTTTATGATGTTAGCACTTATCATATATTTATAGTAGCAGAATTCGTTCTTACCACTTGCACCGTCAAATAATAATACTGTGCAGATCCGAATTTATATGGCATGGAAACCTGTTTTCCACAGTAACCAAAATGGACAAACAAACGAACAATAAATAGACTTTGTCTTTTGTTATGTAAGATACAAAGTGTACTACATAAACAGATTATTTTTACACTCATTTCATGCCCAATTCATACCCAGTTTTAAAACCCGTTTCATACCCATACAGAGTATAAGCAATCGAACCAACAAACACCGCATGTTACATAATTATAGACCCATACAGATTTTGTTATATACATATTATGTTTTTATTTGTTGTGATTAATTAATCAATCTAACTGCTGTAATATCACATTTGAAAACATTATATTGAACACATATTATATTGAACACACATTATCTAGATAGTTGCATGTCATGTCTTGCATGAAAACAGGCATGTATGAAAAATATCACCCAAAGATAAGTGAAACCGAGGGAGGTGACTGACCTACGCCCGGATGACTAGACTCCCCAGATTGTTCCTTCGCCTCGGCCTAAGGGCAAAGTACAGGGGCCTACACTAGGGAGGAACAAGCGGCAAGGGAATAATAGATTGCTGGAGGAAGAATGCGATAAAAAGCCTGAAAGAGGATAATAGGCCTTCCTCCCTCTCTTCACACGACTCAACCCTCCAAAAAAAAGTTAAGCTATTGCCAACACCCGTGACGTCACATCTGAGTTTTTTTAAATATCTCATTCCTTGGCCCTATTCTTGACAACAAAGTATGATCGATGGGTTTTTTTTAAGGATCCAGAGGGGAGGATGCTGGGCGGGTTTTTCAGGTTTTTATTTTTTTATAGAAAAATTAGAGTTCAAAGCTGATTAAGTAAGCTGCTATTTGGAAGTAAGACGCGATTGAGTCAAAAATAACCCCACTGAACAGAATGGACCTTTTTATTCTCAGCAGTAAAATATTTCGTATTAATAAAAGACATTGCATTATTCTGGTTTACAATTCTATAATCTATAGTTTATTATGATTATAAAAGGCCAAGTTTGTTTGTTTGTTTGTTTGTCCAGATTTAGTTACTCAATCATCAAAATTATTACATTAAAATTGGAAGAGATCACATTTTCATCAGTTTCAGCAGTTATTCTTTATCGATTGTAACACAATGTGTAACACACGTACACATGTGTCTAACTTACATTACTTAAATACTTTTTTCAAATTCGTTCATGCAGTTTCGAACTCTCTGTAGTTCGTGGACGTTACAGGCTTTGTTTCAATGCAGAAAATTCAATTCCGCGTCGCATAATGCATAATTATGTGCCACATTACGTGCGTTTTGTGAAAAAATGATGTAATGCAATTATGGTAATCATGCACTGGCCTGTGAACTGATCCCAGTACTTAAAAGTTCCCAGCAATTTTTTTTGTGCAAAAATTATATTTAAAAAAGCCGTGTTTTTGATCCGAGCCCTGTTTCTCCTTGTTGCCAAAGTTGATTACCATGCGGCCATTGTTAATTTCGAAGTGGGATTTAGCAGTTTACGGACTAAATCCCGTTTTACACGCAACTGGCACAGAAAAAAAGCACGATTGTTTGAAAATGACTTTTAAAGTTTATTCACGTGGATAAATGTGATCGGCTCATCTGCATCACCAAGACGGATTGTGCTGTTTTCATGCGAAATTTCGGGATTTGGCATATGCAGAAAATGAGGATGCTTATTATAGCAGATGATGGTATCAGTGCTGCATACAGTCCTTGATGAAGCTCAAGCTTTAACTGCGGGAAAACACAAGTTAATTTTAATGTGCGAAGGGGAACCAGGGGAAATAAAGAAGGAAAATGTAAAGCTCCGTTTCTATTACGAATCTGAAATGAAGCGAGGGAGTTTATACCCACGTCCCCTCCACAAACACTGCGAATCTTTCTCCATTAGTGTGATTTCGCGTGTTTTGTGTATAGCAAAATGCACTGACAAAGTCTCTCAGTTCAAGGCGAGGCGAGGGTTTGAGAATATAAGTAACGAATATATTGTTTACACCAGAAACCATTTTTAAAATGAGAAAATTAGTTGGAAATGGATGTAATACTAGTGTTTTACAACTGTAACAGTTTCTGCAATGAGCGCAACAGTTTTTCCACCATAATATATTTTATTACATTATTTCTAAAATTTTCATTTTTTCGGATATTAGTTCAACTAATATCAGAAAAAACTGGTATTAGTTCTGGCATTAGTTAATTACATTATAGTCGGCATTAGTTAATTACATTAGCTCTGGCATTAGATAATTACATTAGTTCTGGTATTGGTTTATTATAAGTTATTAGTTCTGCTATTCATTCATTCATTCACATCCTCACATTGAGCCTGTGCCTATGTTTGTCCGGGGCTATTGTTTAATTAAATTATTTCTGATTTTGTAAAATAATTAATATTCAATAAATAAATGAAAATTTATACTGCATAAAAATGAGTTCTGATATTAGTTTAGCACTGTACGTATATTATTTTATAACCAGCGTTTGCTGTATTTTTTGTAATGTTGGTTTATTGTAACAGTTGTAACGTTAGTTTATTGTACTAGTTCTAGCATTAGTTTATTGCAACTTATTGGTTATAATAATATATTTTATTAGTTCTAATATCAGTTATTATATTAATTCTACGACTGAATGGATCAGATAATATAGCAATGGGCTCTATTTCTAGAAAATCTCGAGATAATCTGTTTTTGTTTTTTTTTTTGCTATGAAAATGATGACGATCATTTTTGTAACCAAGTGTGAGACCGGATATCGCTTTTTTAAAACAAATTTTAGAACCATCTTTTCCAACAGAGCCTGATTGTTCCGGTTATTTTCTAGCCAGTTTATAGGAAATTTTTGGCAGCTTTCGACTTTTCGTGCGACCCCACCTCTCTTTTTTTTGGCTGATTTGAGATCCTTTCAGCGAACAACCTGTGATTAGAGTTCCTGCCATGAAGCTCCTTATAAGGCACCCACCCACACCCTCCACACCCCTTCCTCTAATCTCATTAAGACCATTTATCAACGGCCCATGGGCAAAACAAATCGATCCCAGCGCCCAGATAAATTCCTGGAGAGTTTTTTGAAGTGGAGAGTGGTGGGGGTGAGGAAGCGATAAAGAATAATCATCTCTATTTTTCCTTCTTCCTGACGTTCATTTTCGTCGTCATCAGTCGATAAGACCAAATACGCTGAACGCGAGTTCACTGAACACTGTCCTTGTTTTGTACCGCGAGTGTAAGGCAACGATAATTTTTAGACCACAAAAAGCTTTGATTACTAATATTACGAATTGAATATCAGTACAGTAACAATAGTCCCCGAGTTTCTAATTTACACGATCATATACAGTATGTAGCATTGGCTTGAACCTGTTCCTCTGGTCGTCCAGAGTGAGGTGAAAACGCCATCTCTAAGAGGAAAATGGCAGTACGTTGATAGCGGTCAGTATGAACTAGAGCATTGCAATTTTTCTTATCAGAAGCGAAAATGGAGGTTCTCATGTGGACCGATCCCGCAAGATTAAATTTCCATCAGCCTATCTCTTCTCCAACGATCTTTATTCCCTTCCCAAAGACTAACTTCAACCTTCCTCCATTTTTTCCCTCCTTCTTCTCTCTTCTAGTCCTCCATGGAGGATAGGGCGTTTCGCACATCCTTTACGAGCACCGGAGATGCCCTTACCCCCTCCTTCTACCCTTACTGCATTGGCACCATTTCTTTCGCCCTTTTTTTTGGGGGGGGGGGGGGGGNGGGGGGGGGAGGAGGTCCTCAACTTCAAGGTGAAGCCACTTCGGCTCAGCGCAGCGAAAGACAAAAGCTTGCAGTTACTTCGCTCCCAAGACTGTGATGCAACGTGATGTGAATTTAGGGAAAGGTTCAAGACTTGCTTTGAGCAAAAAGCACGAGGAAGCTTTTTAAAAAGTGGCAAAATCGGCCAAAAAATTGCCAACTGTCGAAAATATTAGCTCAAGAGCTGCAACCTAATGCGCACCCATACTCGCGCAGCTCCAGTGTTCTGACAACGTTGCCAGAGTTACTACGCAGGGGGGCCAAACACACCGGTAGATTCTGAGGTCTGTTCCAGAGTTTTGCCAAAGTCGCAAACGTCGGCCATTTGGTTTCTTCCCCCAAGCATAGCGTTAGAAATACGAAAGTGCAAACCTTACCTACAGCCATTGATAATGCCAACCGTGCATGCTGCGCGAACTGTGATGCGCACTCGGTTGCGTTCGTTAATAATAATTTTTGAACAAAAATAATAATGGCGTTTCAAAACGGATGAGTCCCGAGAAAATTCGCTCCAACACTGTGAGAACATCGCGGTCCTATTTCAGGACGTCCAGAGGTGCCCTAAACCTGCTTGTCCTACATATCTTGTGAAGGGTGAAAACCTCTCCCAAACCCTCCCAAATTTTAAAAGGTCCTTGGACACCTTCCCTGCAATCACGTTCCTGGCCTTCTCTCCCTGCAGTCGCTGATATAAATTGCAAAACACGGTCCGAAAATTTATCAGCAAAACCCCTCCCAGAGAGAGAGAGAGAGAGAGAGAGAGAGAGAGAGAGAGAGAGAGAGCAAGATAGAATTAATCAGATGGTATTCTCCCGAGAGTTTCTCTGCACAAATTTTGGGGTGGAAAAGGCCCACCCCCATGCACTCAGGTCGGAAATGACCCGAAAATTTTCAAGGAGTGGGTCGGCACCCAAGCGATTCAGACTCCGTTTGCGACTACCTTTTTGGATGGAAAGGGCTGGGAGCAAAATCCTCTAGCCCTATCTCTATACCCCTTCCTTCCCCCCTTCCCCCCTCCCCTTCTGAAATATTCAGCACTTGAAAGAGGCAAGTTCAGAGGGAGAAAAAGGGACGGGGGGGAAGGTTGCTCCATTCCACCACACTCCTTCTTTTCTTACTTGCTTTATCGAACTCCGATAAAGAATCGCTCCTCCCACAGCTTTCTTCGTCTTCTTCTTCTTCTTCTTCTTCTTCTTCTTCTTCTTTTTTGTGTGTGTCTGTGTCGTGTGTGTGGAAGGTTTACACTAGATGGGGAGAATGTCTCATAAGGATTGTTGAAGTAAAGAGTGGTTTCGACAATGACAAGGGCTGAGCTCTCTCCATGGGGGGATTCGGATAAGTGTAAGGTGTCACTTGGGGTGAAAATGATGAGAAAACACTTGAGTTAAATTGAGGGGTATGCACAGGGTGTTTCTTAATATGGAAGATATGGCCAATACTCATAAATCGAAACAATAAATCCTTAATAAAGTGTTAATAGAATTTACTAGGCAAACTTGTCTGTCCACGATGTCTCATCACCAACGTGCCAACGTGCTGCTTTCCCCCGGATAGGGCAGTAGTGTGCAGAAAGGGAGCCTGTGCGCCATCTGGTAGTGGCATTTCGTACTATGTCCTAGTACAGTGCTGGACATATTAGCCGTCGCTGAATGTTTTTTTCCGGCGGCAGCTGCGGCGGCGTTACCTGGCAACCCTGTGCGGCGGGCCAATTCAAACATCAGCCCATGGAGAGCGCTTCCATTGTTGCCACTGTTTACTAATCGAGTGAGTGACGCGGACGACCCAGCGACGGGTCTCTTCTGCCTGCGCACTCACCCACTCGATTTGTACACAGTGGCAACAATGGAAGCGCTCTCCATGGGCTGATGCTTGAATTGGCCCGCCGGACAGGGTTGCCAGGTAACGCCGCCGCCGCCGCCGCCGCCGCCGCCGGAAAAAAACATTCAGCGACGGCTAATTTGTCCAGCACTGTACAGGGCGGGCCGGGCAGTGTTGCCAAGTTTTAGTAACGATTCACTCCTGTATTTTTATAAATGAAAAGTTTGTTCGTTTGCTGCTTTGTTTGTTAGTTTCTTAGCTTTGTTTGTACAGTGCTGGACATAATAGCCGTCGCTGAATATTTTTTTCCGGCGGCGGCGGCGTTACCTGGCAACCCCGTCCAGCGGGCCAATTCAAACATCAGCCCATGAAGAGCGCTTCCATTGTTGCCACTGTTTACAAAT